>CAJQZJ010000309.1:6170885-6188599 GCA_907164525.1 Lophiomys imhausi | reverse complement strand
TTCCTTCCTTCCTTCCTTCCTTCCTTCCTTCCTTCCTTCCTTCCTTCCTTTCTTTCTTTCTTTCTTTCTTTTTTGGTTTTTCGAGATAGGGTTTCTCTGTGTAATAGCCCTGGCTGTCCTGGACTCACTTTGTAGACCAGGTTGGCCTCGAACTCAGAGATCCGCCTGCCTCTGCCTCCCGAGTGCTGGGATTAAAGGCGTATGGCACCACCCCCGGCTCTCAAACTGCTTTCTTATAGAATCCAGGATCACCAGCCCAGAAATGGCACTACCCACAAAGGCTGCCTCACCCCCAACCCAATCAATAACTAATTAATTAGATGCCCTACAGGCAGATCTTTTTAGTTTGTTTATTTGTTGAGACAAGGTCTCATTATTTTGCTCTGGCTGTCCTGGAACTCACTCTGTAGACCAGGCTGGCCTGGAACCCACAGAGATCCACTTGCCTCTGCCTCCTGAGTGCTGGGATTAAGGGTGTGTGCTACTCAACCCAGTTGCCTACAGCCAGATCTTAATTGTAGGCATTTTCTTAACTGAAGCTCCCTCCTCTCAGATACCTTTAGCCTGTGACAAGTTGACATAAAACTAGCTAGCACAGCCCCTCAAACTATATTTTATCTTTCTTTTCTCCCCACCCTGAGCCACAGTCTCACTATGTATAACCTAGGCTGACCTTGAGTCACCTCCGGAATACTAGGTTTACAAGCATTGACCATTATACCTGGCCTTCATACTTGTGTGTGTGTGTGCACCAACATGTGGAAGTTGGAGGACAACGTCCAGGAGGCAGTCCTCTCCTTCTACCTTGGGTTCTGGGGGCTTTACCTCATCTTCTCAGGCTTGCTCAGGTGCTTTGGCCCACTGAGCCACTTCACTGGCCCTACCTTCCTTTTTAACATAATGGTCTGTTTTGTTCTAGGGTTGTATCCCAGATGCCTAGTTACATGTGCTGCCCTGATACATATCCTTAGGTTCCTCAAGTCAGTGAGAGTTTCTTGAATTTTCCTCATTTTGGATGACCCCTATACTAAGCAACATCCCCAGTGATATGCAGTATTTAATTTTTTTTAAATAGAAAAGATTTTAAAAATGTTTTTGTTTTTTTGTTTGTTTGTTTATAGAAGGGTCTTATTATGTATCCCTGGCTGTGTGGAACTTGCTATGTTGTCCAGGCTGGCCTTGAATTCACAGAGATCCTTCTGCTTCTGTTTCCTGAGTGCTAGGACTAAAGGTATATTCCACCATGCTTAGAAATTATTTTTGAAATTAGAAAGAAATACACTAAAATAGAGGATGTTGAAAAAAATTTGTGTGTGGGCATGTGAACACATTCATACCCCTACATACATGTATAGGTTTGTGAACAAATTGTAGTAGTTGGTTTTGTCCTTCCAGCATGTGGTTCTCAAGGATGGAACTCAGGTTGTCAAGCTTGGTGGCAGGCACCTTTACTCTCTGAGCCAGCTTGCTGCTGTGGAAAAAGTTGTCACCTTTAAAGGCCTCTCTAGCTAGGAGGACAGAGAGTGCAGTGCTCAGAAACCACATTATGTAGCACTGCGTCACTATCTGTGAAGGAGCTGAGATCAGTGTGTGGGGCAGAGTGGTGGTGTCCTCGGAATTCTGCAGTTTCTAGGAAACTGGGCACCATCTGTTTCTGATTAGAACATTAAAGTTGCAAGATCATGACCTGGGTCTTTGTTACTCTCAACAAATTGTTTAAAGTTATAAAAAAATGAGTGATACCAAATGCTAAGGATGCCTGAGTGAGCGGCAGAGTCGTATCCTGGCTCTTTCTTCCCTGGGGCTTTGCATTTTAAAAACACGTGTTGTGGTTTTCTATGATTATCTTTCCACTTCCTGTGTTGCAGCTCCCTCGCTGTAAATGTCCTTTTGTGCACTGTTGCTTTTCTTTCCTTGATCACTCACTAACTTTCTTCCAATCTCCCACTCTGAATTTCCTGATAGTAATTTACACATTTAGTGGTATTTTTATTCTCTAACAAGATTTTTAGTGACTTTAGTTTCAAATCCCAGCCATATCTGCTGAGTTTTATGATCTGAGGACAACTGCACAACTAACACGAATTTCCCCCTCTGAAAACAAAGACAACATTATGTAGCCAGTGGGAGCAGTGCAGGGTTAAATGAGGCTTACCATAAATCTGGAGAGGATCTAAGTTAGTGCTTGGCACACAAGAGGCACTTCACCTTCACTGTCCTCTTCTTTTTCTCCTTCCATGCATCATCTACTACAATAGCTTATGTTATCGCTCTCAAATATGACCACATGCTAAAGGATCAAACTTAAACTTAGCTGGCTTCCAGGGTCCCCTCATGTGAACCCACACCCTGTCTCTGTGGCCTCACCACTTTCTGCCACATTCCATACCCATATCACTCTGTAGCCACACCAAATTACTAGCTCTTGTCTAAATCCGTGGTACTATATTTGTAAGCACCGTTTTCTGTGTCTGGAATTCTTTTTCTTTTCTTTCTTTCTTTTTTTTTTTTTTTTTTTTTTTTGGTTTTTCGAGACAGGGTTTCTCTGTGTAACAGCCCTGGCTGTTCTGGACTTGCTTTGTAGACCAGGCTGGCCTCAAACTCACAGTGATCCGCCTGCCTCTGCCTCCCAAGTGCTGGGATTAAAGGCGTGCACCACCACGCCCGGCTGTGTGTCTGGAATTCTTACTTGCTCCTTCCTGGTACATTTTTCTGCAAAGCTGGAGGGCCGGTGCTTCCCTCTGAGTGAGTTTCTGTTCAGAACTCTGTGATTGTGGCTCCTTATTCCACGTGTCACTTACTCCACTGACCCAACAGGTTGCTGTTACTCAGCTTCTCCCACAGGCTGTGCATGGAAGGCAACTTCTGTGACATTTTGAGGGTCTAGAAGGGCAGAATCTGCCTGATTTTTATCTCCAGTGCTTGTCGAGGGGAAGAGCGAGCACTGGATCTGTGCTTGCTGAAAATTGAATGAATAAAATGATACCTGATCTTTCTCAGTGGCCAAACTAAAAATGATATTACCAAATGTTGACTTCCTCATTTGCTAGGTAAAGGCAAAGACAAAGGACACTTCTCTTTACATATTGTTGTACTTATTGGCAATTCCAAAGTCTCAGAACCATTTTTCTGCTTCAAATGTTCTCCATCTGGAAGAGTTTAACCAATTAAATGAAAGACTGCAGATGAATTAGCTCCACTGTATCTTCAGTGGGTAAAATCTTTTCTACTCTGGAGGATTCATTAGACAAATATCAAGGGTCAGATCTATTTTTAGTAACACAATTTTGAAAGTCTCAGTTCGTTTTTTGAAATTTCTAAAATTGGTAACATACTTTTGAAAATATTTTCATTTTATTTAAAAAAAATTTAAGGCCAGTGTGATGGTCCATAGGTAGACATCTCCCCCCTGACAACCTGAGTTTGATCCTGGAACCCACATGCTGAAAGGGCAGAAATGACAATTTGTGGGAACAAATTGTCCCTTGATCTTCACATGCACACAACAGCACACACACCCCTCAGTAAATAAAATGCAATTTTAAAACATCAACATTTTAGTGAAGTTTAGCTTCTAGAGAAGTGTTTTCTCAATTTTTTACTGTCCTAGAGACAAAGTTGGTTAGAGAAAATGACTTCTCGCAGAGCTTTCTAGATCCCTATTGATAATGAAAGTCTGTGCAGGTCCAATGCTCATCCAGGGGAAGCTCCTGGCTGTCAGGGTGAGGGATTTTCAGTTTCTTGAATGTCTCTCTGACCCCTACTGGCCCTCCACCCCCTGCATTTCTCTGCAAGTACAGAAACACTCAGGTAGTGTTTTCTTTGCATCTTAGGCACACTTAGGGAGAGTTCTGAAAATTCACGTGACAGTTATACTTCTTATGTGTTTGCATTTCAGAGCAAGACCTGTGTGTAACTTCAAATGAAGGAGTGTTGAAAATGGTGTGTGTCACTGGGCGTGGTGGCTCACACCTTTAATGCCAGCACTCCAGAGGCAGAAGCAGGTGGATCTCTGTGAGTTTGAGGCCAGCCTAGTCTATAAAGTGAGTCCAAGACAGCCAGGACTATTACACAGAGAAACCCTGTCTCAGAAAACCAAAGAGGGAGGGGAAGAAAGTTGCATGCTTGTGTAGAGGGTAGATAAGAAGACAACTTTTTGGAGTCAGTTCTTTCCTTTTATTTTTAAGTGGGCTCTAGGGATTGAACACAGGTAGCCAGGCTTTCGTGGCCAGTTCTCAGACCTGCTGAGCCATCTTGCCCAGTTCCCAAATCAATTAATTAATGGCTACAAGAACTGAGTTTTACTGATAGAAACTTATTTACTCTGCTAAACTGAATTTTTAAAACTCTAGTTGGAATGAGTGTGTCCATTTCTGGATTATATCATGGGATTTAAGCTGAGGGGCCATGACGGGAAGGAGCTAAATCAGGTTTCAGTGAAAAAGACAGTATGTGAAGTTTGATAGCAGATAAAAGAAAGCTAATGTTCAATACTGCCATCCTTGCTAGTCCATGTCAGAATACTCAGCACATTCCAACTGAATTTCATTCTAGTTTAAAAACCCCAGAGGTTAGGTTGGAGGGAGGGATGGGCAAGGTAGAGCACTAAGAATTTTTAGGGCAAGGACAACATTTGTGTGTGTGTGTGTGTGTGTGTGTGTGTGTGTGATACTGGGCATTGAACCCAAAAGTCACATATGCTAGGTAGACAAACTGCTACTGAGACACATTGAAAATGACTTTTTGCTTTAAAAAAATATAATCACTATATGTGTGTTATGTGTGTGTGTGTGAGCAAGGGCATGCACATGCTTCAGGGTGTGTGTATGTGTAGCGGTCAAAAGATAACTTTTGGGAGTTGGTCCTCTGTTTTTGCTGTGGATTTTGCTAGTGCTTTTGCCTGATAAGTCATCTCACTGATATGAAGCTTTAAAGAATGATTTTGGTATATTGCCCCAAGCTGGTCTAGAACTCTGTATGTAACCATGATGGTCTCAAGTTGAGAACCTCTTGCTTATCTCTCAAGGGCTGGGGTTGCATCTGGTGTGGCTTTGAACTTCTGGTACTACTTACTATACTACCTCTATGTCTAGAGTGCTGGGATCATACATGTACCACCATGCCTATTTTATGGGGTATAGAGGGTTAAACCCAGGGCTTCCTGCATGCTAGGCAAGCACTTTATTGACTGAGCTACATCCTCATTCCCTAGCTTTTAGACTTTTAGAACTAGCTTTTAGACAAAGACGTCCTGACTGCTTGAATCTTGTTTCTCTTTCTTCCTTCTTTTCTTTCTTTTTCTCTTCCTTCCTTCCTTTCTTTTCTTTTCTTTTTTTTTTTTGAGACAGGTTTCTCTGTGTGTAGCCCTGAGGGTAGATCCACGTGCCTCTGCCTCCCTAGCGCTGGGAATAAAAGTATGCACAACCATCCCCAGCTTGGATCTTGCTTCTATACTTTGCCACATGATTTCATGTCTCATTCAGTGCTACAGTGTTTAATATCTCTATAATTGGCCTTAGATGAAACAGATAAATGAGTGATCAAACATTGTGGATAGAAAAATCTAGAAAGAAATTAGTAGTCTAAGGTAGCAGATAGCTTCATTTATAAGAGGCCTGCCACAAATTACCCATGGTGAAATCTGGGATTGTCAGTGCGTACCTGTGATCCTCACACTTAGGAGGTGGAGACCAGAGGATCAGGAGTTCAAGATCAGCCTGGTCTATATGAGACCCATCTCAAAGAAACAAAAATTACCCAGTGTAGATTGTATGATACACCGTGGCATCCTTATGGGGTGGAAAAATATAGCAATGTAGTGTGACTTGCACTCAAGTCAAAAGGACCAGAAATGATAAAGCAAATAACTCAAGATGTTTATTTGTTTTGGTTTTCCTACAAAGAACACAGTGACCCAAAGGAAGTGGTTCATAGTGGAGGGTACAGAAAATGGTGACAGAAGATTAAAATGGCATTGCAGAGGGAGAGTAGTGGTGCCACAAAGAAACTGAAGAAGGATTTATTGAAAGGTAGGTTCATAAGCCATCCAAACTAGGGTCATAATCTCTCAGAAAAGTGGCTATAATTTTTGCTGATGAATTGGAGGAAATTTGCAATAAGGAAAAATACACCCATCTGAAAAGAAATCCAGTTCAGAAGGTCAGTCCAACCCCAAACAACCTCAGGGAACAGGAATTGGGCTCACAGAACAATACGGCAGCCAACTCATTCCTTTCCAGAGTGCACACAGTTCACACTTAACTTTGTACTGAAAATTCTATAAAGAACTTAGACAGTTAGGAACCTCCTCTGAAACTTCTCATTGTTTCTTTGTACAGATGCCTTTGGACAGACCCTTTCACCATGGGTTTAGCAGCAGTTGTCAACAGTGAGCCTCCCGGTTACCATGCACAGTGAGACACTTTGAGAGTGTCACCTGAGCATATTTTATATTAAATATCAGCAAACAGGCATGGTGGTCCATACCTGAAAGCACTTGGCAGGCAGAGGCAGGAGGATCATAAATTCAAGGGCACCCTAGGCTACATAGTGAACTCTGTCTCATAACAAAAACAAAGGCAAGGATGTGAGTCCAGGTGCCAGTGGAGGCCTGAGGTTTGGATCCTTCTGGAGCTGGAGTTCCTGGGTCCAGGCAGTAAAACATTTGCTGCACAGACATAAGGACCTGAGTTCAATTCCCAAGCACCCCTATAAAAAGCCAGTGTAGTGGTGTATGCTTGTAATTTCAGTGCTGAGAAGGCAGAGACAGGAGGATTGTAGAACTTGTGGGACAGGCAGTCTAGGCAAGTAAGTGAGGTTCAGTTTCAGAGAGACCCTGTTTCAAAAACAAGGTGGAGAAACACTTGAGGAAGATGCTTGGTGTCAACCTTTGGCTTTCACACACATGCACATAGGCATGTGCACCAATGTGTGCACATGGACACATGCATGTCAGCTTTTTTTTTCATCTGGAAAGTTTAATATAGTACAAAAGACAAACCTGTTGTTGGTTGTGGTTTTTTTTTTTTTTTTTTTTGGGAGACAGAGTTTCTCAGTGTAACAGCCTTGGCTGTCCTGGACTCACTCTGTAGACCAAGCTGGGCTCGAACTTACAGAGATCCGCCTGCCTTTGCCTCCCAAGTGCTGGGAATAAAGGCGTGCACCACTACGCCGGACAATTACAGATAGCTGTATCTGTTTAAAGCAGAAGGCTCTGTTTTATTTATTTTCTATGTATGTTGTAGCGGCTTTGCATGTTTGCTTTAGTCTTTGAATGAATCATGCTGAGAACATTAGGATTAGTGGTGTAGATAGAGGCTGTGTTGTGGTGCTCAGGTGGCACTTAGTGACACTAGACTGGGTGTTAACCTTCATAGGGTCATATGAGATCTGAATTGTTGCTGAGGTAACAATAAAAGTAAGATGTCAAAAAAAGTGAATTCAAATTTTTTTGAGATAGGGTTTCTCTGTGTAACAGCCCTGGTTGTCCTGGACTCACTCTGTAGACCAAGCTGGGCTCGAACTCACAGAGATCCACCTGCCTCTGCCTCCCAAGTGCTGGGATTAAAGGTGTGCATCACCATTCCCTGCCAAACCTAATTAAAAAACAACCAATCTTATGAGGTGTCAGATACAAAATCCTAAGCAGCACTTGACCACGTGACACAAAGTGACAGCTCGTGATTACCCAAAATGTTCCAAACCTTAGTGGAAACTCAAATGGAATCTAAATGTATGCTCTGAATACTTAATCTAGCAGACAGAATGGATGTAGGCAAGATTCTTTTTAATTAAAAAAAATTTAGATGGAACATTATAGTAGAACCTTATTATATAGTAAGGCAATGGACATAAGAATTTTTAAAAATCACAAACAAAAACCAAGACAAAGTAAATACTGACAAACAAAATGCCCTATAAGAACCTATAAGAGCACAATAATACCAATCTCACATATACAATGATCATCATAGCTCACACTTACATAATGATCACTGTGTGCTAGCCACTGTGCCAAGTGGTTGGCATATGTTGACTCATTTAATTTGATCCTCATAACAACCCTTCAAGAGAGTCACATACCTAGCTACAAAGAGGCCTAGGCCTTACCACTCTTCATGTGCCTATATTTATATCTCACTGTCAGACTTTCCCACAGCCCAGTGTTTATTAATCCTTAAAGATTCTTTGATGAAGACTGTTTTACGATCACTTGGGAAAGAGGTGGTAAGTCTACTGTTCACTGAGTTCCACCTCTACTGGGCTGTGTGCTAGTAGGGAGTATACATCATCACAACATCGAATACTTAGGACAGCCTCTTGAGGTGATTTATATGATTAACTTCATTTTACTGTAGAAACTACAGATGTATGGGGCTGGAGAGATTACTCAGTGGTTAAGAACACTGGTTCTTTTTCCAGAGATCCAAATTTGGTCTCTAGAACCCACGTGGTGTCTCTCAAACATCCATAACTCTGACCTCTGTGGGCACGAAGCATGGACATGATGAACATGAAGGCAAAACACTTATTCACACAAAATAACTTTAAAAAGCTTACAGATGTAAAAAGATTTAGTACAAGCAAATGGCAAAGTAGGACTTTCAACCTAGGTCAGTTAGAGTCCTATATTTTGTGTTCTTTTAAAAGATTTATGTAGTGTGTGTGTGTATGTGCAGGTTTCCAAGGAGGCCAGAGGTGTGGGATTGACTCCCCTGGAGCTGGTGTTACAGGCAGCTGTGAACTGCTCAACATGGGGGCTAGGAAAGAAACTCAGGTCTTTCCCAAGAACAGTATATCCCAACTATTGAGACATCTCTCGTGCCCCTAAATTCACACAAAAAATAAATAAATAAAAGTAGCCTGGCAGTGGTGGTGCATGCCTTTACTCTCAGACTTGGGAGGCAGTGGCCAGCAGATCTCTGAGTCTGAAGCAACCTTGGTCTACAAAGAGCTAGTTCCAGTTATTATTATAAGAGAAAGAGCCATTTGTTGGACTGAAAGGGGAAACTGTAGGGGGAAATAAGATATACCTTAAACTTAAAAGAAAAAAAAAAGGAAGAGGATGGGGGGTTGAGGGTGGGAGGGTGGGACTGGAGGGGGAATAGGGAGGGGACTGCGATAGAGATGTAACTTGAAGAAATTAAAAAAAAAAAAAGAGCTAGTTCCAGGACAGCCAAGGCTACAGAGAGAAACGCTTTCTTGAAAAATATATTATATATATAATCATATTGTTTCTATCCTTCCATTCCCTCCAACTCTTCCTATGCCCCTGAAATTTATAGCCTCTTTGTCTTTAATTGCTGTTGTTATTTGTAATGTATATAAACTCATAAATGCATAGATAAAATCTGCTAAGTCCATTTATTATTGCTTGTATGTATATGATATCAGGCTGAACACTTGGGCTTATCCCTGGGGAAGACTAATTCTTTCACTCTTAGGATTCCTTAGTTCCTCAAACTCACATGCTATTTTATTTGTTTCTGATATACAGTCTCACTGTGTAGCCCTGGCTGGCCTAGAACTCACCATGTAGACCAGGCTGACCTCAAACCACAGACACTGGTCTGCCACTGCCTCCTAGTATGGAGATTGAAGGCGTTAAATGCATCCATAGAAAATACATGTAAACAAAAAACCTATGCACATAAAATAAAATGTAAAAGAAATTGAACTGCTTGTTTTTGTTAATTCCTATATACCCTTTGGAGAGAGAGATCCTTACCCTTCTGTTATAGTGAAAACCAAATACAATACAATTGATACTGGACAAATGAGAGCAACAACAGTTCATCAGTTACACGTGTTTGCCCTGAGGGACTCTGCCACACAGGACCAGAAGGGGTGGCACTTAGGAAGTGTAAACTAGGCCGGGCGGTGGTGGCGCACGCCTTTAATCCCAGCACTTGGGAGGCAGAGGCAGGCGGATCTCTGTGAGTTCGAGGCCAGCCTGGTCTACAAAGCGAGTCCAGGACAGCCAGGGCTGTTATACAGAGAAACCCTGTCTCGAAAAACCAAAAAAAAAAAAAAAAAAAAAAAAGAAAGGAAGTGTAAACTGCTAGGGGGCTGCAGAAGGCAACTATTGTAACAAGAGAGTGAGGTACTCTGTGCTCCCTTAGGAAGGATATGGTTGGCTCATTTGGATAATTCTGTGGTCTGGGAGGGAATTGAAGCCTGCCAAGCAGGGAGTAGGAATTACACATGAGATATTGAGGGTGTGTGTAACAAAGTATTTTTATTTATAAACACTTACATTTATTAATATTTAACAAACATCTATAAAATACCTAAACCTTATAATCTAAAACCTATAATCTATCTAAAAGTACTTTAATACCTAAAAACACTCTGATACCTATCTAAAAACACTTAACACTTTTTTTTAACTTTCTTAAAAGGATATTAATATTCTTAGCGTAGGTCCGTGCAGGATGGCTTGGTTTACAACAGTCCCGGAAGGCAGTCCCTTTCAAAGATTAGTGTTCATTGAACCTTACTTTGCCTGTTCATAAGGTCAATCTATTTCTACCATCAAATGGTGGCCAGTTTATAAAATCAGCCTGTTCCAACTGCCAACTGAGGGTGGCTTTTTCAGTCAGCTAAGACTTGTCTCCATGGTCTCTTTAGCCCTAGCAAGTCTCAAAGCCGAAAGCCTCTCCAAGCAGCTTCTGAACTCCTCTTGCCTCACTCACTTTTCTAGCGGTCTGGGGCTCCAAGACAGACAGACACCTCCAAGGAACTCTCAGCAGTTTTTATGGCAGGCCTTTGCCTTGGAATATAATAATCTAACTTCTGTTAATGGCGTACCTTGCTGTGCTCTTCTTTAGTGTGACTTATCAGTCAGTAAGGGCAGGAGGAAGAGAGCGACCACGTGGAGTTCTCTGGATTATATATTGTATTATCTTGAGATACTTGGCAGTCTCCAGGGTCCATGATATTTCTCGAGATGTCTGTCAGTCTCGTTGCTTCTCACAGTAACTGACATCATCTGCGTGGCTTGTGCAGTTTCTTAGTCACACTCCTTCAACAGGGCACATTATCTGGCCACAATGTTCTTTTCTATCCCAGCAGGCAAAGGGATGGCAAGCTTTTCCCCATGTGCCAACCCAAACTGACCACCAATTTCACCAGAGACCCAACTTCCACCACAGGTGTGTGTATGTGTTTGTACTTGAGAGGTAGAGCTGAACCAGGACATTGCTAAACACATCCTCCACCACTGAGCCGTATCCCCAGTCCTTATAACAAACACACAAATTATGGTTAGGGACCATATCCTCGAGAACAGAGTGAGGAGGAAACCTTGCAATCATGCCTTCAATGTTGCCAGACTTCAAGGCTGCATATGATATTATTTTTAGCTGGTACAACATGCCAATGATGCACGTAAAGGATTAGAGTTAGGTTGTACAGCTCCTATTAAAACAATGTGGGTCCCAGGGATTGAGTGTAAACTGACTGAAAGTTTTAAGTAAAAGGAAAGACAGTTAATTAAGAATTTGATAAGATGTGGAACTGGGGCTGGAGATGTAGCTTAATTGCTAGAATGTTTACCTAGCACACATAAAGCCCTGGGCTCTGATCCCTAGTACTGCACTAACTGAACATGGCAGAACACATCTTATCCCATTATTTGGGAGCTGGAAGCAACAGGGTCAAGAGTTGAATATCAGAAGCTGGGTGTGGTGGCTGATTCTACCAATACCAAAACTTGAGAGACAGAGGCAGGTAGATCTCTGAGTTTGAGGCCAGCCTGGTCTACTTAGTGAGTTTCAGGCCAGATACACAGAGAGACTTGTCTCAAAAACAAAACAAACCAAAACCCCATATCCCCAAACAACAACAACAACAAGTTCGAGGTCAGGGCTAGGGAGATGGCTCAGTTGCTAAAGTACTTGCTCAGCAAGCAAGAGGACCTGAGTTCAGATTCCCAGAACCCATATGAAAAGGCCAGACATATGTGTGTCTATAACACTAGTATTGTACAACAGAGATATGGGATGGAAAGGAGCAAGTGGAGTCTCAGAATGGGCTCCAAGCCATTCCAGCCAATTGTTGAATGCCTAACTCAATAGGAGGCTATCTCAAAGATAAAGTGGAGAGCCATCTGGGAAGACACCTGATGCAGCCCTCTGGCCTCCACATGCACACTAACATGCACTATACACAAATACACACACACACACAGACACGAGTATAATTCTCTTTTTTAAAAAAGTTCAATCCCGGTGTGGTGTCTCACACTTTTAATCCCAGTATTCTGGAGGCAGAGGCAGGCAGATCTCTTTGAGTTTGAGGCCTGCTTGGTCTGTATAGGGAGTTCCAGGCCAGCTAGGCCTACCTAGTAAGACCCTACCTCAAAAACATCAAAAAGAAAAAAAAATACTTCAAGGTCATCCTTGGCTACCTAGAGTTTGAGACTAGCCTGGACTACATGAAACCATGTTGAGGTATGTATCTTGATCATACCCTCCTCCATCCCCCTCCCAAAGGACCCCCTAAAATGCCATCTTCCTTCAGTAGCTTCTCAGCTAGGGGTAGAGCCTCATGAGACACTGTCCTATCATGCTGGAATTTTGACTGTCTTGATCTTGTGTAGATCTTGTGCAGGTAACCACAACTGCTGTGAGTTCCTGAGTGCAATGGTCATGTCTTATGTGGACGACATTTCAAAGCACTCTTCAATATACTACTGCTTTTTTTTTTTTCCAAGACAGGGAGGGATTCTTCATATAGAGCTGGCTGTCCTGGAACTCTCTCTGTAGATCACGCTAGCCTCTGTTATGGTTCAGGAATAGCCACACACTGACCACTTGAATGCTACAGACTCAGATTAATAGAAGTTTATTGAACACTGAACCAAGACTGACTGACTGGTCAGGGACACAGTCTGGATTCAGGAACCAAGACTGGGACTCTGAGCCATTCTCAGAGTGAATTTTTAAAAGGAAAAATCATAACCAAGTAGGACGAATCAATTTTATGCCAGGTGCATTGTGTGTAACCAAGCAAGAAGAATCAATGCTATTCCAGGTACATTGTTCCTAGGTAGATAGACAAAGCATTTTAAGCTCATTGTCTGGGAGCTAGGGTAGGGGAAACTTGGGGGCTTTCTAGTTCCCCACCATTCTTTTTTTTTTTTTTTGGTTTTTTCAAGACAGGGTTTCTCTGAATATCTCTGGCTGTCCTGGACTCGCTTTGTAGACCAGGTGGGCCTCGAACTCACAAAGATCCGCCTGCCTCTGCCTCCCAAGTGCTGATAGTTCCCCACCATTCTGAGAGAAAGTAACATATCAAAAGAAAAGGTATTGTGGTTTTATTTAAGTAGAACATACATCACTAATTCAAGCAGAACTTTTAACAAGTATTGAATTGTAAGTAAAGGCCATTTTTTTATGTCAGGTAGGCAGAACCCAAGAACTTGAACTCAATTTCACCCCATCATCAAAATGGAGGCTAAAGGCAAGATGGCTACAGGTATCACCTTGAACTTAGAGATCTGCCTGCCTCTGCCTCCCAAGTGGAGGGATTAAATGCATGTGTCATCACTGCCCTGCAGGCAGAAGGGTTTTAAAGAATATTCCAGAGCAAATGAGAAGAGAAAAAAAAATCACTGAACAGATTGGGAAATATCTCCACTGACATTTACTGCCATCATTATTTTTGCAGAGCAAGAAACAAAGGTGTGACATGCTGGCACAGCAGCAAAGAAATGACAACCCTGAAAGTGTAAAGACAGGACAGGTTGGGAGTTCTCCTTTAATCCCAGCACTCAGGAAGCAGAGGCAGGCAGGTGTCTGAGAGTTCAAGGCTAGCCTGGCCTACATGGTAAATCCCAAGTCAGGACTTTGAGACAGGTTTTTGAGATAGGGTTTCACTATGTAGCCCAGAGTAGTCTCAAGCTCATGATCCTCCTGCCTCTGTCTGAGTGCTGGGATTACAGTTGTGCATACAACTACCATGGTACATTGCTTAAATAAACATGTTGTTGCAGTCATCCTGGCCTAATAGCAAGATGAGAGACAGAGAGAGATTGAGCTCTATGGTTACAAATAAAACCCAATTATTGAGTGAGGTTTTTTCTTTCTAGGCTGCTTTTTTTTTTTAATCTTTAAGATTTATTTATTTTTTATGTATGTGAATGTTTTGCCTGCATGTATGCCAGGTATGGGCCTGGTGCCCTTAGAAGTTAGAAGAGGGTGTCAAATCCCCTGGAACTAGAGTTACCAGTGGTTGTGAGTCACTATGTGGGTGCTATCTCTCCAGGCCTGAATGAATTTTTATCTTGCTTGGTAGGCTGGTTGACACCAGGATTCACTTTATAGCCCTAGATAGGCTGAGTCTTGCTATGTGGATCATACTTGTTTCAAACGTCTCTGTCCCTCAAATACTGGGATTAAAGGGTGAGCCACCTTTCCCTAGCTGAATTGTTATTCTTTGTGTGTGTTTGTGTGTGCAGGTCTCTGAGTGTTTGAGTGTGTGTTAAAGTGTGTGTTTGTATATATGTGAGTGTGTGTGTGTGTGAGCGTGTTAGGTTGAGTGAAGGGCCTCACACATGCTGGGCAAACACTCTATCAGACCCTGATCATCCCCCATTGATACAACCTTGCTTGATTTGATGATTCTTTAATTCTCTTTTTTAGCCAGGCTGAGGACTGAAAACTGCTAGGGAAGGCCCTGCCAAAAATGCTAAATGCGAGACTACAGGGTTAAGGCAAGGGCTCCTCACTAGGTTGGCATAAACTGTGACCCCAGCCCACCACACTTATTATTTAATTCTAAAATAACAGAGATAACACACAATGGACTTTTTAACTTGCCACTTTCCCCTTATCTTTGTTCCCTTTGTGAGCTTGAAACATCGTGTTCTTTTATTCAGTCCCTCAGGACAAAAGTAAATCCCTTCGGCCATTCCAGTTCCCTTCTGTTCTGGAGAAGAACAGTCTCTATCTGATAATTTAGCTGGAAGGCAGGGTGGTAGATTCTTTCCAATAGGGTGGCAACTTCCTCCCTATTTTCAGAACACACCCCTTCCCAAAATTCCACCCTCTTGGGACAGAGGCGTCAGTACGTGCCCACATCCCTTCCTTTTCCTTCTACGCCCTGGGCATGGCACAGAGCTTGGGAGTGGGGGGCACACTGGCAGTCTCTGGAGGGTCTGGGAGTGGCCTGTCATTCATCCCTTGCCTTCTTGGTTCATCTTTCAAGTCAGCTGTCAGCAGTAATTTTTTGGAATCCAAAGTATAATCATGATTTTTATCCCACCTGCTTAAGAACTACCTTTTAGCCCTCAGCAAATGTTTTCAAGCCCTAGACTGGTCTGTGCATGATTATCGTGAAAAGATCACTTTATCCAGATGCAAATCTGAGCTTTGGGTAGAACTTTGAGTAGACCTTGGGGTTTGTATGTAAGTCAGATTCTGTAGCCTACAAGTGACAGAAACTCAGATTAGCTTAGGGTCTAAAAAGGAATCCATTCTTTCTTCTTCTAGGAAGTTCAGAGATAGAATTGTCTTAGTCATACCTTGTGTGTGTATGTGTGTGTTTGTGTGTGTTGTGTTTTCTTCTGAGGTCGAATCTCATATATCCGAGGCTATCATCCAACTCTTATTTTTTTGTTATTTATTTTTCTCATTTATTTATTTTTTATTTCTTCAAGTTACATCTCAATCACAATCCCCTCCCTACTCCTCCCTCTAGTCCCACCCTCCCACCCTCTTCACCCTCAACACCCCCATCCACTTCCTTTTTTTTTTAAGTTTAAGGTATATCTTTTTTCCCCCAACAGCTCCCCCTTTCAGTCCAACAAATGGCTCTTTCTCTTATAACAACAAATACAATACAAAACAACAGAAATAATTAGGCCACAATTATGAGAATTATAAAGCTTAGCATACATTCCTAGTGTCCAGTCCATATGTATTTGGCAACTGACTTTAACATTCTACTATCCAACCATCTCCATGAGTTTAAAGATCTATATCCAACTCAGCTTCCATCCTAACTTGCATCACAATTTTAAAAACATGTTTTTAGATTCAGAACACCCTCTTAATTCCAACTCTTACATAGCTGAAAATGGCCTTGAATTTCTGATCCTCTTGCCCCTATCTTCCAAGAACTGGGGTTAAAGGCATGCACCATCACACTTAGTTTATGCTGTGGTAGGGCTTGAACCCAGGGCTCTATGCATGGTTGGCAAAGTCTATGGCAGTTGAACTACATTCCTAGCTCGACATGGGATTTAAATTTATGGAGATGTCTGAGTAGATGACACACAGAATTTATTACTCATGAGTTTCCATAGGGTCCCATGCAGAGGCACAGGTCTGGTAAGGAAGCAAAGGGGAGAGAGACCAGGGCATAGGGTGATGTCCTTTGTCAAGGTTTTAGTAACAAAGGCAGAGCATGAAGGATGAAAAAAGATCAGATTGGCTTGATGTGTGAGTGCTAGCTCAAGGAGATGATTTGAGAGGTGAGGACCTTGGTGATTGGTGAACGCTAAATAGGAAAACACAGATTCTAAGAAAGCCAAATTCAAGGCCGGGCGTGGTGGCGCATGCCTTTAATCCCAGCACTTGGGAGGCAGAGGCAGGTGGATCTCTGTGAGTTCGAGGCCAGCCTGGTCTACAAAGCAAGTCCAGGACAGCCAAAGGATACACAGAGAAACCCTGTCTCGAAAAACCAAAAAAAAAAAAAAAAGAAAGCCAAATTCAAATGAGTATGGCCTCCCTCTGTAGGTATGAGAAATAATAATTTTAATAAGTAATTAGTATATGTGTACACATCACAGCTATCTTGTGGAGGCCAGAGGCCAACTTGTAGGAGTGTTGGCATATATTTTAAATCTATTTTATTAGAATTCTTTTTTTAATTTTAATTTATTTTATTTTATATACATTGGTGTTTTGACTGCATGTATGTCTATGTGAAGGCGTTGGATCCCCTGAAATAGGAGTTACTTAGACACAGTTGTAAACTGCCATGCGGGTACTGGGAATTGAACCCAGGTCCTCTGGAAGAGCAGCCAGTGCTCTTAACCGCTGAGCTATCTTGCCAGTCCCCTTTATTAGAATTCTTAATCCTCTTCCTCCCTTCCAACCCTTATTGCTTCCAACTCCCCAACACTAGGTAGGAGAGAAAGAGGGTTAGAGGGAAAGGAATGTAGGCCTCTTTGAACTACTTTCTGCTGATTAGAGCGGTTGGATTCTTTGGGGCAATACTAATCTCAGTTGTCAGGATATCCAGCAGTCCAGCAAACCAGCAACAATAAACACAACAGAAGGATGAGCCAGTAACAGTTTGGGGGTGCAACAACATGGAGTGCCCTTTTCTTCACTTTCTCTGAGCTCCTCCATCTTTTTCTCTCTGGTGTCTGGTATTTATACCCTCTCCAGTGTCCTCAGACTCTGCATGGGGCTAAACCGTGCCCCTGTTAGAATATGAGACGATCATAGTTAATAGCTTTGGACAATCTGAAGCAGCACCATATCCCACATCTGGGATTAAAACAAAAACATATTCACATAATATAACCAGGTTTTTTTGTTTTTTTTTTTTTTTAAGAAATAAAAACTCTCACCACATAGAAGTCAGTTTTTTCCTTCCTCTATTTGCATGCTATGGCCTGGGGACAGGAGCTCAGGTACTCAGGTTTGTTGGCAAGCTATGGCCTGGGGACAGGAGCTCAGGTACTCAGGTTTGTTGGCAGG
>CAJQZJ010000309.1:6149929-6163130 GCA_907164525.1 Lophiomys imhausi | reverse complement strand
ACACACACACACACACACACACACACACACACACACACACACACACAAATAAATGTTAAAAACCCACATTGCCATTTACATTAGTACCCCTGAAGTATTTTTTAAAAAGATAGGGTAGCCCAGACTAGTAGTTTCATTTTTGTTTTTTTTGTTTTTTGTTTTTTGGTTTTTTTTTTTTTTTTGGTTTTTTGAGACAGGGTTTCTCTGTATAACAGCTCTGGCTGTCCTGGACTCGCTTTTGTAGACCAGGCTGGCCTCGAACTCACAGAGATCCGCCTGCCTCTGCCTCCCAAGTGCTGGGATTAAAGGCGTGCGCCACCACCGCCCGGCTTCCATTTTTGTTTTTTTTTTAGATTTATTTTATTTTATGTGTATGGATATTTGGTCTGGATGTATGTATGTACACTACATATGTGCCTGGCATGCTTAGATGTCAGATATCCTAGAGTTGGAGTTATGGGTGGTGTGAGTCACCATATGAGTTCTGGGAACTGAATCCAGGTCTTTATAAGAGCGACAAATGGTCTTAACCCCTGAACCATCTCTCAGCCCATCTAGGGTAGTCTTGAACTCAAGGCCCTCCTACTTCAGCTTTCTCATCTTTCTCTTTACTTCTCGCTCCCTTTCTTTTCCTTCCTTTCTTCTCTCTCTCTCTCTATTTTTGTAGATCAGGCTGGCCTTGAACTCACAGAGATCCGCCTGCCTCTGCCTCCCTGAGTGCTGGGATTAAAGGTGTTCACCACCACGCCCAGCTTCTCTTTTTTTAATTTCATAATTTATTGAGTATACCATTAGGGTGCAGCAGGCAGGATAACTGGAGTACCACCTGCTCCATGACACTTTATTATCCTTTTAATGTCAGTGAAGATCTGTAGTGATGTCTGATGATAGTAATTTGTGTTCTCTCTCTCTCTCTTTCTCTCATGAGTTAGTCTGGTAAGAAGCTTGTTAATTTTATTGACCTATTCAAAAGAAGGCTTTTGGTTTAGTTGACTTCTAGCTCATGTTGATGGATGGGAAAACTTTTTGGATTTTTCTGTTGCATGTGCATGCACACATGCATGTGTGTGTATAAGCCTAAGTGCTTTAGGAACACATTCCACCTTTCAGCCCTGTAATCTAGCACCAAATTTACCCAAATAAAAAGCCATAAATACATAGATATATAGATAAATAGATAAGTAAATAAGTTATAGCCCAGGAAGTCAAGAAAGGCCCTTTAGTGGGTGTGGACATCACAGACAAATGACTGTTTTGTTCTGAGTCATCAGGACTCCTGCTCTCAGCCCAGGAGCTCATTGTCCTGGCCAGGCTGCCCGCAAGCTCCATGTGTCTTGTCCTAGCTGCACCAGAAGGTGGGAAGCACTCCCACAACTCTTTGTAGACTTGATCTTGTCTGCCACTTTAGGTCTCAGGAGGCTTTTGTCTTTCCAGAGCAGAACTGAAAGTTCACCTGCACAACTAGCTCTAGTGACCCAAGACTTTCATTTCCTTTTTATTCTAGGGAGAAAGCACTGAGCATAGCTTTCATCAAGAGGAAGTGGGCACTAGGTGAGTAGAGGCTGAGTCAGGCTCTAATCCATAAAAATCATCAAAATCACCTTATCATACAGATTTCTGGTCCCACTCAGACTTCCCCTGATGGGAGTATGGAGGACAGGAGTCTGTAATTTTTCCAATTCTCCTAAATGGTTCTGATGAGCTTGTAAGGTTTAGGAACCAATGGGTGGTGACAGAGGTTTCTTGTCCCTTGCTGGCTCAAGGTGTTCTCTTCTTTTCTTCTGTTTGGTTACACCCCCCCTCTCATGCTTTGCTTCCTATAACACTTAAACATGCCATTATCATGTGTGTTTCTTACATGATATCATATGCATCTATGTATTTCTTTCCTAGTAATAACTTCCAGGGAAGCTATTCAAGGCCAGGAATTGCACCTTACCAGTATTTTCTTCCATGCACTTAGGACTGCCACACAATGTTGAGCAGGTTGTTCACAGGACAAGGTGAGAAAGGTAAGGGGGACTGTAAATAGGCTAAACCCCAATATGACTCACCAAGTCTTTAATTGTGGGCTCTAATGATTAGAAGCAAGAATGCATTTTTCAATACAACAAAGGTTCTAGGTAGACTACTTCTGGCTTGGTTTGAGCCTAGCTTTATCCCAGTAGGAGAAAATCTGAGCATCTATTCAAGAAAAACAGTTTGAGGCTGGGTGTGATGGTGCACACCTTTAATCCCGGAACGTGGGAGGCAGAAGCAGGCAGATCTCCGAGGTCAAGGCCAGCCTGGTCTACATATCGAGTCCAGGACAGCCAGGACTACATAGAGAGATCCTGTCTCATCCCCACCTCTCCCCCAAGAGAAAAAACAGTTTGATGATTTTTGTATGAGGTGGGTGTTCATACAGTGTTTGCCAAATAGAATAGAAAACCTTTCTTATCTCTGTCTCTCAAAGTCTTATTATTTTTATTTTATTTTGATTATTTATTTGTTTGCTTGTTTGTTTGAGACAGGGTCTCTCTGTAGCCCTAAATGTCCTGGGACTCACTGTGTAGACCAGGTTGGCCTTGAACTCACAGAGATCCACCTGTCTCTGCCTCCCAAGTCCTGGGATTAAAGGTGTGCACTACCACACCTAAGTCTTGTTTTGAAAGTCCCAGACCCTCAAACTCCAGACCATTGCTTCCTCTTCAGAGACTGCAGCAGCTGGCTTGCATCCTGAGCAACATTTCATGTATTGAAGATGGTCTCCTTCTCTTTCCCCACTCTCCAAGTGTCCCTGGGCCACCTTACTTACCTTGTATCCAGGCCATCTAGTGGACTTAATTAGATGAATGAACAGTGAATAGTATTTACACAATGCCATCCCAGCACTGGGGAGGCTGGTATAGGAGAACTACCACAAGTTCAAGGCTGGCCTGAACTACACACAGAACCTGTCTCTGGGCTTCTTCAGCTCATGTAAAGATGAAGTAACTTTTACCTCTAGTATGAGTAATAGGAGGGGCAATTTCAGAAATCATCGCTAATTCAGTTAATTCCTTGTATATAAATAAGAGCTGGGATGCAGTTCAGTGATAGTATACTGTCACATAATACCATATAATATTATACATTATATTTATTATTACAAATAACTCATATATAATTGTATAATATGTAGCCTATAGTAAATGTATAATTATGTGTTATAATATATAATTAGCTGGGGCTGGAGTGATGAAATGGTTAAGAGCACTTATTGCTCTTGCAGAGCACCTGTGTTCAGTTCCTGGTGTTCACAATTATCCATAACTCCAGTTTCAGGGCATCTGGCTTCCTCTTCTGACCTCTTAGGACACCTGACACACCAGAAATACAGAACTGCAGGTAAAACACTCTTATACATAAAATAAAAATAAATTCTGAAATATTTTAAATGAAGACATTAAAAAATTATGAAATAGACAATATATAATTCATTATCATATACTATAAATATATTATATATTGTGTGTGAATGCAAATATAAAGCAGATATATACATATATATTTACATGGTAGCATTGTGTATATTAGCGTTTGTAGGCAGCACCAGGCCAAGTTGAATAGGCCCTGGCAGACAGCACTGTTTGCCTCTGACAACGCTTGAATGTGGGTAACACTGAGTCCGTCTGGGAGTGATGGAGTCCACATTTCTATTCCACCAGTGCAGCACACAGTTCTCAGGTTGCTCCAGGTCTGAAACTTTCTTCCAAGAAGGAGATGAGGGGAGGGGATGACCTTCATAATGGCAGCAGAGACTCCTCATTAACCTGTGAAATATACCGATACTGTAGAACATGGTAGTAGGAAGTAAGCCACACCAGTTATGCCAACTTAGGGGTGTTGTCAGGAAAGATCCATACCTATCTGATTGATCGGATGAGTCCTACTGAGACAGAAGGTCTTTTGGAAGTCAGAGGAAGTTTGGCATTCTCCTAGTTTTATTTAAATTAAATTATATTTTTACTTATTTAGTGGGTATGTCTGCCACAGCAAGATGGAGATCAGAGGATAACTTGCAGGAATTGGTTCTCTCTGTCCATTCTACTGGTGCCAAGCTTGGTATCCATGCCCATACCTGATAAGTCAGTTTGCCAGTCCTCTTCTGTATTTTATAGACAAATTAAAATACGAACAAGTTCTAAAAACATCATCATACAATAGTTACATTTAAAAGAAGGCTATTTTTCACTAGAAAAGTTGAAATGTGACTTTATAATGTTGTTATATCCTGAATGTTGGGATTATGCCAAGTTAACATAATGGGACCTAATTCATTATGTAATAGTATTAGTAAACAAAAATTTGGGGAAGTGACTAAGTCATGAGCTTTGGCTTTCATGAATGGAATTCGTGACCTTACAGAGGGTGGAAGGTTGGCTCTTCTCTTTCACCATGAAAGGGTGAAAATGAGAAAATGCTATCTTTAAACAGAAGGCTCTGAGAGACACCAGATCTGCTGACACTTCAATTAGGGACTCTTGGAACCCTAAAACTGTAAGCACTAAATGAGAGAGGGATGGGGTGGTAGACAGAGAGACAGAGGGTGTGCTTAGGATCTACTCTAATATGTGTACTGAAAGAGTAGGAGCCAAGGCTGCCAGCCAGAGCATGGGGGCCGTCACTAAAGTAACAAAGGTACTAAGTGGGTATTCAGCCACTTAGCAGAAGAGCATGCAGTGTGATCGGAAACCCCATCATTCCAACACACAAATGTGGGCATTATCTCGGCTTCATGTAGGACTCCAGAGGAGCAAGAGCTTGTTTCAAAATCAGGCGTGGTATTGTTCTTTAAGAATCTCCTCGGTTCCCAGAGAGAATAGGGGTGTGGCAGCCTCCTCTTGAGTTAGATGTCACAGAGTGTGGAATGTGCCATGGATATAGGATGGGGTCAGTGAGGGGAGTTTCCTGCAAATCCAGCTTTTGTTTATGCACACTCTTTCCTCTTCTGGCTATGAAGAAATATGCTCTTCTGGGGCCCCTCTAAGTCATACCGGAAGAGGTGGGGACATATGGCAATCTTTGAGGTCAAAAGGATGGAGAAAAGCCCTAGGCATGGTATAACTTTTGGAACTGTGCTATTTGATGGCCTCCAATTGAACCCTGATCTTGATCTCAGATTGACCCATTACCCCTGCCAAAGATAGTAATCAAGAAGGCATGTTG
Organism: Lophiomys imhausi; assembly: GCA_907164525.1. Lineage (NCBI taxonomy): Eukaryota > Metazoa > Chordata > Mammalia > Rodentia > Muridae > Lophiomys > Lophiomys imhausi. The sequence continues at coordinate 6,157,940 of CAJQZJ010000309.1, read as the reverse complement.
AGTTTATACGGTAGACCAGGGGTTAGCAATTTTGAAAATATAAAAGACCAGAAAGGATATAGGCTTTGGAGGCCACATAGTATATATCAGAACTACTCAACTTTGATGTTGTTGTATGAGAATAACTAGATACAATATGCAAATGAACAAGTGTAGCTATATTCCAGTCAAATTTTACTTGCAAAAATGACAGGGCTGAGGCTACAGCTCAGCTGACAGACTGCGTGCTTAGTATGCAGGGAGATTTGGGTTTGGTCTCATCACTGCATGAAAACAGGTGTGTTGATATGCACCTGTAATCCCAGCACTTGGGAGGTAGAAGCAGGCAGATATCTGAGTTCGAGAACAGCTTGATCTATATTCCAGGCCAGAGAAGGCTACATAGCAAGACTGTCTAAAAAAAGAAAGAGATGTTGATTAAGAATTGAGGGGTTGGAATCTGAGAGTCATTTTGATTTTCATTTCCCTGATGACTAAGGACAGCAATTCTAAGATTCCATCTTAGCACCCATCAGAGTGGCTAAGATCAAAAACTCAAATGACAGCACATGCTGGTGAGGATGTGGAGCAGGGGGAACTTTCCTCCATTGTTAGTGGGAGTGCAAACTTGTACAGCCACTTTGGAAATCAATCTGGCGGTTTCTTAGAAAATTAGGAATAGTTCTACCTCAACACCCAGCTACACTAGTCCTTGGCATATACCCAAAAGATGCTCCACTATACCACAAACACCATAAACATGCTCAATTATGTTCATAGCATCTTTATTCATAATAGCCAGAAACTGGAAATAACCTAAATGTCCCTCACCCAAAGAATGGATAAAGGAAATGTGGTACATTTACACAATGGAATAATACTCAGCTGTTAAAAACAAGGACATCATGAAATTTGCAGGCAAATGGATGGAACAAAAAATGTCATCCTGAGTGAAGTAACCCAGACCCAGAAAGACACGCATGGTATGTTGTAACAGAAATTTTTTCTTTAAAATGCTTATGTTTATTAGCACTTCACCTATTAAACACCTATATCCTATAATCTTATACCTATAAACACTTACTATCTAAGAACCCCTAACCAATACTACTTTAGCTTTATTAAAAGTATAGTAATGTTCTTAGCGTAGGTCCATGCAGGGTAACTTGGTTTTAGCAACTGCATGCAGCAGTCCCAGCAGGCAGTCCGTTTCAAGCTTCGTGTCTGTTGGGCCTAACTTTGCCAGTTCATATGCCCAGTTTATGTCAACTGCTAAATTGTGGTGGGTTTATGAGACCAGTCTATTTTAACTGATAAACTTGAATCTGGCTTTCTCCATCAGCTGAGACTCATTTCTATAGTCTTCTCAGCAAGGCCTCCAAACTCCACTGGCCTCACTCACTCTTCTAGAACCCTTGAGCCCCTAGACGGATGACTTTACTGTCCAGTTTTTAAAGAACTCTCTGTCAACAGGTTCTGTGCCAGGCCTTTTCTGCCATCCTTCTTAGGCTGGTTTACAGGATGTGCCTCAGGCTACTGCAGCATAAATGCTGATGAAAGTGTACATTGCTGTATACTTCTCCAGCGTGCGTTGATTTCTCAGTCTGTGAGGGCAAGAGGAAGAGAAAGCAGAAGAGAGTGCCAGGTGGAGCTCTTTGGTTTATATATTGTTTCATCTTGTGATCCCTTGGTGGTCTTGAGGGCCACAAGATTTCTCCTGATATCCAGCGGTCCTGTGACTTCTTACGGCAACTAACATCATCTGTGGCTTGTGCAGTTTCTTAGTCATGCCCCTTCAACAAGACATTTTGTGTTTCTCACAGAACTATGGGCTTTGTCCATTTCAGGAAGTTAAAGGGACGCTAAGCTCCTCCTTCTGTGCTGCAGATGCTAAGCTGAACTGCCTACTAATTCACCAAAGAGGCCTGACTCCTACCACAGGATGTACTCATTTATAAGTGGATATTAGCCATAAAGTACAGGGTAACCATGCTACAACCCACAGATCCAAAGAAGCTAAGTAACAAGGAGGGCCCAAGGGAGGATGCTTTAATCTCACACAGAAGGGGAAATAGAATAGACATCTGAAGTAGATGGAGGAAGGGAACTGGGAGGGAGAGGGTGAGGATCAGATATGGGGAGAGGGAGGAAGGCAGGGAGAGAGAACAGAAATCAGTGAGGAGGGCATCTCTGGGATGGGGGAGGCTCTGAGGAGTCTATGGGGGTGACTCTAGCTGAGACTCCTATCAGCAGGGGATACGGAGCCTGAAGAGGCCATCTCCTGTAGCCAGGCAGGACTTCCAGTGGAGGGAGGGGGACACCAACCCACCCACAAGACATTCGACCCAAGATTTGTCCTGCTTACAAGAAGTTCAGGGATAAAGATGGAGCAGAGATTGAGGGAATGGCCAACCAATGACTGGCCCAACTTGAGACCTATCCTATGGGAGAGAGTCAACCCCTGACACTATTGATGATACTCTGCTATGCTTGCAGACAGGAGCCTAGCATAACTGCCTTCTGGGAGGCTTCATCCAGCAACTGATGGAAACAGATGCAGAGACCCACAAACAAACATTAGGCAGAGCTCAGGGAGTCTTGTGGAAGAGTTGAGGAGGGAGAAAGGATTCAGGGAGCTGGAGGGGTCAAGGACACCACAAGAAGACCTATAGAGTAAACTAACCTGGGCACATGAGGACTCCTGGAGACTGAACCACCAACCAAAGTGCATGCATGGGCTGGACCTAGGCCACCTACACATATGTAACAGATGTGGAGCTTATTCTTCATGTAGGTCCCCTAACAAGTGGAATAGGGGACTGTCTCAGACTCTGTTGCCTGCCTTTGTGTCCCTGTCATATAGCTGGGCTGCCTTGTCTGGCCTCAATAGGAGAGGATGCACTTAGTCCTGCTTGAGTTGATGTGCCATGGTGGGTTGGTACTCATGGTGGGGGGGGTTCCCCTTCTTTGAGGGGAGGAGGTGTGAGGGTGGAACTGGGAGAAGAGGAGGGAGGGGGGCTGCAATCAGGCTCTAAAGTGAATAAATAAATTAATTAATTATAAAAATTAAAAGCAAAAAAAGAAGAAGAAAAAGAAGAAGAAGAAGAAGAAGAAGAAGAAGAAGAAGAAAAGGAATTGAGGGGCTGGAGAGCTGGCTCAGGGGCCTGGAGGACCTGGATTTCATTCCCCACAGCTACACAGTGGCTCACAGGCACCAGTGACTCCTGTTCCAGAGGATCTGATGCCCTTTTCTGACCTTCACTGAGACCAGACACACACATGGCAAACAGACATACATGAAGGCAAAACATTCATACAATAAAAAATAAATATATAATAAACATATAAACACATTATATATAAAGTTATATGTATACACACACACACGTGAATTGAAAATGTTGGATAAGAATGTGCCTTTTAGCTGGAGAACTAAGGAGGAAGCTCCGTGGCAGATAAGCCTGAGGGTGTTCAATCAGCACACTCTACACAACCCAGACATCCCTGGACTCAGTTCGAAGGCAGTCCTACCAAGACATCTAGCTGAGGAGATTCAAGGAGTTGCTACAATTAGCTTATCCATCTCATGCCACAGGCTTTGATTCAAAGACAGGCATAGGCAAATATTAAGCCAGCCAGGAACATCTACCAGAAGACAGGTGAACCTGAGCATGGAAGCATTGTGACCTTAGCAGCCAGTGGTAGCCTTCTTGTAGGGAAGAGGTGGAGCTGAGAGGGAGGAGAAACAGAAGGAGAAGATGGAAGAAGAGAAGTAGGAGGAAGGGGAGAGGAGAAACTGGGGCATGATATATCCTTTTGGGAAGGTAGAGGGATTTGATGGCAGTAGTTGAGGGTACTGTCCAATAGGGGTACTGAAAAAGGATATTAGTGTCAGACTAGAAAGTGGCAAGTGAGAACCTTGGGTGTGGACTAAGAAGTTTTAAATAAATAATCTGGTAACTGGAAGAAAATGAAGATATTTTAGTATTCTTATAGAAAAACTAGTCTGCAATGTGTGAAGAGTAGATTGGATTAGCCCAAACTGAAGGTCACTAGTAGCTACCAAAGTAGCTTAAAGACTGTGTCCTAGAATAGCCCCAGTGGGCTAGAAAGAGGGGGAAGGAAGTAGAAAAAATATGATAAAGAGTTCTATTTTATTTCTTATTTACTTATTAGAGTCACAGTCTTACTATGTAGCTCTAGCTGGCCTGGAGCTCTCTATGTAGACCAGGCTGGCCTCAAACTCATAGAGATCTGCCTGCCTCTGCCTCCCGAGTGCTGGGACTAAAGACCAGTGGCAACACATATGGCTATTTTATATGTTTAAAGTCAGGGTCCTAGCTAGGCATGGTGGTGCATGCCTTTAGTCCCACTTGGGAGGCAGAGGCAGGCAGACCTCTGTGAGTTCCAGGCCAGCCTGGTCTACATAGTGGGTTCCAGTACAGCCAGGGCTGTATAGAGAGACCCTGCCTAAGAAAAACAAATAAACATAGCCAAAAATGGTCTTATGTATCCTGGGCTGGGGCTGAAATTCTCTATGTGTATTAGTATGACTTTGAACTTCTACCTCCTGCCTTCATCTTCCAAGTGGTTGGACTAAGACATATGCCCTACTGCCTGTTTTATGCAGCACTGAGCATGAAAGGGTCCCTTCTAGCCAAATACTCTACCAACTGATCCCCAGACTGGAGTCAGAATGTTAGAGGAAGCGCTTGTCATTTCCTGAGGCTGGCCTTATGTTAATGTCAGACTAGAAAGTGGCAAGTGAGAGCCTTGGGTGGCTGAAGGAAAGGCTAGACACACACCACCTCAAGTTTTTGGATGAAAGGCTAGACACACACCACCTCAAGTTTTTGGATGACTTCTCTAGGCAAATAGTTTATAACCCCACAGGGTAGGTGCAAAACACGAACAGGACACAGACAAAAGGTAAAAAGTCCTTTTGCCTCACACATGCTAGGCAAATGTTTTGCTACTTGGTTGTTTCCCAGCCAAAAGGCATGGTTAGGTGTTTTTCAAGAGAACAGAACTTTAAACACTTTGGAGAAAGTGATGCTAAGGACACCTTAGCACATCAGGGGTTATTTAGAGTCCTACAACATGCTTTGAAAGGGTGGTGTGATACATCTCAAACTGTTGAGATTGTCTACTCTTTTTTTTTCTTTTTATAATCTGTGTGATTCAGCCATCTGCCTGTGTGCAGATACTATTTTGGGTTATACAGCCTGTACTCATATAGATTCTATGCTTGTCAATCTTTTAGATCCTATCTTGTATATAGGTTCATCTGGTTCTAGATTCATTGGCAGTCCTGATACTTCCTATGTTGTATTTTATGACATACTCTATAACTAATACACAGTTTTTTCATGATGCTGATTTGCTTTAGGAGCTAAATACTTCCTTAGATATATAGCAGTTGAGCATAATCTGTTTTCTGTTGCTGTGACAAAATACCTGAGCCTGGGTGCTTATGTAAAAAAAAAAAAAAGGTTCATTTCACTCACTGTTTTGGGGGTTGAAAGTTCAACAGCATGGCTCTGGATGCTTCGAGGTCTGCCAAGCTATATCACATTTCCAAGGTATTGTGGGAGCACTTCTGGAAGAGATCAGATGATAAGACAGGAAGCCAGAGAAACTCAAAGTCAGGCATGCCCTCCCCCCTCCCCTTTGGTTTGGTTTTTCGAAACAGTGTTTCTCTGTGTAGCCCTGGCTGTCCAAGAGCACTCATTCTGTAGACCAGGCTGGCCTTGAACTCACAGAGATTCGCCAGCCTCTGCCTCTCACGTGCTGGGATTAAAGGTGTACACCACCCGCCTAGCCCAGGCATGCTGTTTTTATGATTATCCATTTTCATGAGACCTGACTTACTTTTAGACCAGCTTTAGGCTCTTCTGAGGACAATGCTCCCAGTGACCGAATGAGCTCATACCAGGCTCATCCTGTTAATGCTTCTACTGCTTCCCAAGATCATTGCGTCTGGGACCAAGTACGTGACTTTTAGGGATAAACTGCACCCACAACACTGGGAGACAGGAAGTGCTCTTCAGCAAGGGCACCATGTACATGAAGCACGGTAATTAATGTGTGTAGAGCTGGGTGACCACACAGATGGCTAACAGGCAAAGGTGAGTGTTAAGGCTGCAAAGCACCCCGGCTGGGTAAGGGACGTGGTCCTAAGGGGCGTGGTCCTGCACCTACAATGGTTAGTAAGCAACAGAGAAAGGACCTGAACCTGATTTTACTGGCTCTAAAAGCATTGATTTTAAACACTATCCCAAACTGTGCTGGGACTCCTGGGAAGCTGGCTTCTCATTCTTTCTTTTCTAAGCATATGATTTGTGTCACCCAGCTGGAATGGGACACAGCTCTTTTCTCCCCAGGATTACTCAGCACATTGATTTCTCCCCTGGGAGCCACATTGACTGTCAGCTAGAAGGTACAGGAAGAAATTAGATTGCTCTGGAGTCTTCGCTTGGATGCAATTTATTATCTCTAAAGATAAGGCCTACAGGGACCTCTACATTGCTTTCCATGAGTCAGTGCAGAAAGACCTGTCTATTCAGCATTTGAGTCATGTACCTGGCTCTCTTTGGTTAAAAGAGAAAAATACTTAATACTAAAATATAATAATCCATAGAATCACTTCTTTTGTGGCTGGCTTGCCCACTGCTTTGAGTCCCATACTAAAATTTACTTTAAATATGGGGCTGCCAGAAAAGGTTGTCCCTGACCCCCGCCCTGCTTCCTCTTCTCTTTTGAAGTGGGGTCTCTCTGTGTTGCCCAGGCTTGTCTCAAACTCCTAGACTCAAAAATCCTCCAACCTTGTGAGTACCGGACATCCTTGCCCCTGATTAATCAGGAAGGCTAAACTTCTCCCCAAGAGAGGGCTGGGATTCCCTTCTAGAGTCTTACTTTGTCTCTCATATGAAACCTGGAACAAATGCTGAGAATCTGTAAGAGTAAGAGATTGAAAGAGATATCTGCTCAGCAAACATCTTCCTTTACTTGTGAAGTACATGAAAGGCCAGGGTGTTGAACACCTGCCAATTGTCTTTCCAGGCCTGCTCTCCTCCCTTCCTACCCTTCAGTGTCCTGGGAGGCTGGCTTGTGTAAGCTGTGCTAATGGGCTAGACCAAGGTCCCTGAACAAGCAGATGAGAGGCAGGAGGAGATCCAGGTAAGGCTACTTACTTTTTGCTCAACTCTTTCCCTGATAGGACACTTGGACAAGCTGTGTTTCTGCTCTGAAGGGGACAGCTCTTGCATGGTGGCCTGCACTATGCAGTGACCACCTCTGTTGAAGTCACTGGCTCTCTCTTATTCTCTCAAGGCCTGGGGTTGATAAGGAGTTTTGCATCGAATCCTGAGATACTGCACTCTCTATTTTGTGTGTGCACCTTTGTGAGTGGCCCTGTGAGTGTCCTGTAATCAAATCAGGAAGCTTAAATGTACCATCTGCTTCCTGCTGGAAGCCTGACTGGGATGCTTGGAGAGGCTTAATGACTCGCCCAAGGTTGCAAGAGGATTTGATTGCATACCAGTGGTTCTCATAAAACTGCTACAGTATTTTACAGTTCCTAGAAACTTTCACAACCAGTCTCACAGTACAGGAAAGGCATTAAGCTTTCCACGCAGAAGCAAAGAAATTAAAATTTCAGTAAGAGATAAACACACCAGTGAAACTCTGTGCCTTCCCCAGACCTAACACATGGGCTATTAATGTCAGAGCACAGCTCACCTCCAGGTCAGAGAGGAACCTGTAACTCTTATCTAGCACAGCTCCATTCATACTGTCAGGAAGCATACCCAGAATTCCTTTTCCCAGGCCCAAAGCTATTGATGTTATACATACCATCCAATACCCCATGAGGCAAATGGTGCTATCCTATTTTCATATGAGAAAACCAACCTTCAAAAGGCTAAATAGCCTACCCAGAGACCTACAACAAAAATTAGACTCAATTAGAACCCAGGCCTGCTACAACACACACACACACACACACACACACACACACACACACACACACACA
>CAJQZJ010000309.1:6096687-6132498 GCA_907164525.1 Lophiomys imhausi | reverse complement strand
ACACACACACACACACACACACACACACACACACACACACACACACATCAAGATTTTTATAAAAAGTCCTAGGAGTGTGGCTGACTATTGGTCTGTTTAAAATACTCTCAAATGCTTATTTACATAAATAAATACACATGTATAATAAATTTCTATATCATTAGTGCATTTTTTTTTTGGTAAACACATGCTGTTTCATTAATTCAAAACAACTAAACTTTTGTGATATGACTGCCAAAAATGCACAGGCTGATTGTGGTCATTAGGAAAACATCCAATAAACCCAGACGGTGCAACATTCTGCAAAATCCCTCATCACATTTCTAAAAGGCAATAACAACAAATCCCCAATAGCTCAAAAGACAAAGAAAAAACTTAGAAGCTACTCTAGAATGCAGGTAAATAAAGAGAGATAGCACTTGGATATAAGATTTTCTGCTGCTGCAATGGGATTATGGAGATAATTTGAGAAACTTGGATAAAGTCTCACAATTGAATAATAAGGTGGCCTCACTATCAATAGAGTAGATAATATAATTTACTCTCGAATGATTCAAAACAAATGTATTTGGAGTGTGTGTAGGAAGAAAGGAGGAAGGGAGAGAAGGAAGGAGGGAAGGAGGGAGGAAGGGAGGGGAGAAAGGAAGGAACAGAGAAGGAAAATGATAAACCAGTAATTGTTGTTAGTTGGGGAACCTGGGTGAAGAACCAACCTATTGTAATTCTCATTTTGTTTTTTGCAATTTCCTTTTAAGTTTGAAATTATGTCAAAATAAATTAAAACAAAACTTTAAAGTGTCCCCAAATGAATAGAATAGGTAATTTTTTTAAATAAAAAATAAGATAGGGTGTTTTCTCATTTGTTTTGTAAAGCTAGCTCACAGTGCAGGATGGTTACTGTTTTCACAAACATGATTTAAGGCTGTAACAAACGCTGGTCCCGGACCTCAATAGAGGGCGCTGTAACATTGCACAGCCTAAATCACAGCCCAGGAGCGTTGGGGAACACTGGTTAATGTGGATTCTGACTTGTTAACCAGCAGGGCGATGGCGTCTGAGATCCCCAGAGCTGAACTCCGTCTACAACTTACTTTACAAAGGAGCCCAGTGAGATGCAGACAGGAAAACAAGCTGCTCAAAGCCACCTCCCCCCGACATCCAGAGCACAGCTGGCATTTCTCCAACGCTTTCCTAGGTTCCGAATTTGTACTAAGCGCTGTGGATGCAGTACCTATTTAATCATTTGCGTCCACCCACTTTTAATTCTGAATTGAGATCAGGCAACTCAGAACCTTGTCTGGCGTCATAATAAACAGACAAACAAACAAAAAAATGAAAGAAAAAGATTCTGGCTGTTTCTACAGCTAACTTGGCATTCCACACCACAGTCATGCCTGGGAATTTACTCTAAAGAACTCCCCATATACAAAAGGAGGCAGAACACAGCCGTCAGAATAGAAGGGAAGTGAGAATCTCCTGATGGATACATGATCGCTAGCAAGGACCCAGAGGCCCAGGAAAGGAAGGCTGTTGGGACCAAGGGAGGCAGGAAGGAGGGTGCAAGGTGTAGCCAAGCAGTAAGAGGCCTATGAATTCGGGAGAGTGAGGCTGGGGGAGATGAGAGGGTGAAAGGTGTTTGCTGCCAAGCCTGACAACCTGAGTTCCATTCCTGGGACATACATGATAGGAGAGAGCCAGCTCCCACAAGTTATGCTGTCCCTCCACGATTACATTGCAGTGCCCTCCACACTTACACCATGGTTCACACACACACACACACACACACACACACACACACCACAAATGTAACACACACACACACACACACACACACACAAAAGAAGAATAAGAGGTTTAAGACAATGAGAAAGCTGATGTGGAGAGAAAGCAAAGAGGGACACAGGGCAGGAAAGCTCACGGAAGAGGCCATGAGTGTAAAAATCTTGGTTTCTCTCCAGTCTATTACCCTAGATCTGCCTATTAAATCTAGAAGCTAGACTTTGTTAGGTCACCCCAGAAACACCCAGAACCCTTCCACTTCTGTCTACCTATAGCCCCATCCCAGCTCTGGCCCTATCATCTCCATCAAGACTCCACACTGGTCCTCTTGCTTATTTTCTTGGACTTCCCATAACTCATGCTCCACAAAAGAGCCAGAATCACCTTTTAAAATATACACCTTAAAAATTATTTTAGTTTGTGAGTTCGAGGCCAGCCTGGTCTACAAAGCGAGTCCAGGACAGCCAGAGATATTCAGAGAAACCCTGTCTCGAAAAACCAAAAAAAAAAAAAATTTTTAGTTTTTAAGTGTGTGTTGAGTATATGGCACCTGTGTGTGGATGCCCTGGAACCACAGTTGTACGCAGTTGTGAGTTGCCCAGCATGGGTGCTCTGGAAGAACAGTGAGTATAACAACCAAGCTGCCCATCAAGCATCTAGTCCCTAAAATATGTATCTCAGCAGCCATGATGGATGAAGTAAAAGTTGGTCCAGGCTGTGCCACACCCCTGGCACTCTTCTATGACTACAGAGATGTGAAATTTTGTTTGGAGTCTGCTTTCTGGAAGGTGGGCATGAGATGGCATGTTTCCATTCAGAGATCAATACTTCAACCAGGAGATGAGTCCTGAAGACTTTTTTTTTTTTTTTTTTTTTTTTTTTTTTGTTTTTCGAGACAGGGTTTCTCTGAATATCTCTGGCTGTCCTGGACTCGCTTTGTAGACCAGGCTGGCCTCGAACTCACAAAGATCCGCCTGCCTCTGCCTCCCAAGTGCTGGGATTAAAGGCGTGCGCCACCACCGCCCGGCAAGACTTTTTTTTTTTTTTTAATTTATGAAGCTGACAGGACATCATTTCATAATATTAAATTGTGATTAAAAATAATTGAAGTAATGTTAACAATAAGCTTATTTCTGGAAAAACAACTTTCATGTATTATCATAGAACTCTCATCAGAATAACTTCTAATTGGAGCTTTCCACTATTCTCAGTAAGTCAAAATGCTTTCCTCCTTCTGACGCATGTTTTCCTCCTGCTGCCTGAGAGATGGTTCTCATGCTGGGGACTCTGTTTTTGCTTCTTCCCGAGTCTGGAACACCCTGTGGTCTGGTCGCAGATGGATACCCCATTCCTGTCTTGAAGGGCTTCTTTAAATGGGACCTCCTGGAGAGGACTGCCTACCAGACAGTCCATCAGTGTGCCCTTCTTTGTTTCTGATGCTGGTGATGTTCTTGTGCCGGCTCTTCACTTGTTTCTGTGTCTGTTATGCCCATCTTTCCCCCTTTACACTGTATCCTTTTTGAAGGTAGGATCTTGTTTTGGTCATCATACTGGTGCCTTGAGCTGTGAGTGTGTGTCTGGCAATAGTAGGGATACAAGATACAGCAAATAATTATGAATGAATGAATGAATGGGCTGATTGACTGGAACAGAACATTATGGTGAAAGAGAGGACAGGATTGGGAGAAATGTTTGAAAATCTTAGGGTACGCCGGGTGTGGTGGCGCACGCCTTTGATCCCAGCACTTGGGAGGCAGAGGCAGGCGGATCTCGGTGGGTTTAAGACTAGCTTGGTCTACAGAGTGAGTTCCAGGACAGTCAGGGCTGTTAAACAGAGAAACCCTGTCTCCAAACCCTACCCCCCCTGCACCCCCCCCCTCCCAAAAAAGGAAAGAAAGTCTTAGGGCAAGACTCAGCAGCCCGTAGTCTGTGGACTGTTAAGGTGGTTGATTTCTAGAAATGCAAGGCTTGCTTAACTAACAGCAGACAGTGTTTATGAAAAATTAGAAAAAAGCCTAGAGGCAGGATGCTGAGTTAGAAGTCAAGTGCAGAGGACTTATTGATTGATTGATTGAAGGGAAAGGCTTCCCAGAAGACTGATACCAGAGCCAAGATTCTTTTTTCCTATTTCAAACAGGATCTCCTTATAGCCCAGGACTGCCTCAAACTCTCATCTCTCAGTCTTCCTGCCTCCACTTCCCAAGTGCTGGGATTACATGCTGGGGCTTCCACACCCAACTATTCTTAAACTAGATTTTTTGGCTTTGACTACGCAACAGAAAAACCAGCAGGTCACACTTGCGGGGATCTTACTGCCAGAGTTTTCATTTGTGCACCTGGTATGTGTCTCAGAGGTGGGATGGGGTGAAGAGGCTCCTGAAACAGAGCTACAAATAAAATCTGATGAATGAGATTGCCGCTCATCTGGGCTCTACAACTGTGGTTTTCAGGTTGCATCATTTGAGTTCACCCTTTAAAGAGTTAACAATCGGTCACAGGATTTAAAGATTTAGAAGTCTCAGCCCCAGAAGGGACCTAGTAGTTTGCCTTTTATTTTACAGATAAAGGATAATGAGATTAGAGGAGGGGGTAGCTTGTGGAAGGCTCAGAGGCAGGAGCCTCAGTAAGTGTGCTCCCCAGGGAGACAGAGGCAAAGTTGGCACAGGATCTGGTAGATGCAGAGAGATGGTTGGAAGCAAGGCCCTTCTGGGATGCTTTATTTCTATGTGGCCACAACCGCCACCTTAGCATTAGCTTAAGCCTGGGTTCTTTGTCTCAACAAGTTTTTCTCCAGTGCTTACCAATGTGGGTCTAGTTCCTGCCACTGAAGACAATGCAGTGCACATGGCCTTTGCCATTCATACTCTACTGGGGCTTACTTGCCAGAGGTGTGTGCATAGGGGTGTGTGTTTGTATGTGTTTAGTAATCATAAATGCTATGGAGAAAAGAAAGAAGAAAGAGAGCTACCAAAGGTAAGAGGAGGGCTGGAATTATAACTGTGTGTGTGTGGGGAGGGGTGTTATCAAGGAAAGCCTCTCAGAGAAAGTGACCCAGATTCTGGGATAAATCTAGCAATGAGGAAAGAGAACTTTCATTTTTCTTCAAAGAAATACCTGTTCCAGGGCAGCGGCCCAGAAGGGAAGGTTGACAGTGCTGGCATTAGTGGTGACACCATGCATGGGCTGCAGAGACGAAGCCCCGCCATCAGTATTGTTTCAGATATCAGATGCAATTATCAATTTCCTTCCTGGAAACCCAACTGAAGCCAAAATTTCAGAGGTTAGCAGAAATAGTCACACAAAGACCTTTGAGTTGTCATATTTCTACTCCTTCTCTCTCTCTCTCTCTGTGTGTGTGTGTGTGTGTGTGTGTGTGTGTGTGTGTGTGTGTGTGTGTGTGTGTTGTGAGATTCTATATGGCTCAGGTTGACTCAGAACCCATTGTGTAGGCTCTGCTGGCCTAGAACTTGTGTTTCTTCTGCCTATGCCTGCCAGGTGCTGATAATATAATTATATCCCCATCACATGTGGATTCAAATCTGCTCTTAATAGCTTTAGAGTAGGGCAGGGTTCAACGATGGATGAGCCCTACTATGTGCTAAGTGCAGGGGTAGGGTTCTGTTTATGCCATCCATTTTATACTCAATTATGCAAGGGAGGTATTGTTGTTCATAATTTGTTGATGAAGAAAATGAGGCTCAGAGTGGACATCTGTCTTGCTCAATATCAGTACGGCTGGTAAAGGGAACACCAAACATTCAAACCCAGGATGGCTTGTCTCCATATCCTGGGCCCTCTGACTTCCATGCAGATAGTAACTGAGCTTGGCCCTGCTCACCTTCTAAGCTCAGACAACAACCTGGGATATTCCATAGCCATCCCAGGCACTCTGTGATGCCACAGCCTCTTCTACTTCTGAGGAGAGATGGACTGGTTTTGAAATCTAGGATTCTTATAGTCCAGCTGCACTTCCTGATCAAATGGATGATCAGCATGAGGGTGTGCTGCCCAAACACACAACAGAGGCAGAGCAAATGCCAAACATGGCCTTTTCAGATTAGAAATAAAGTTACTTGATAAATAACCCGAGTCTATGGACATACCACCCTGAAAGTGCCAGATCTCGTCTTATAAATAACCAAAAAATACCATCACAGAACTCCTATAGCTGATAGACACTTTCAGCAAAGTAGCTGGATACAAAATTAACTCACAAAAATCAGTAGCCCTCCTGTATACAAATGACAAATGGTCTAAGAAAGAAATCAGGAAAACAATACCTTTCACAATAGTCTCAAATAATATAAAATATCTTGGGGTAACTCTAAACAAGCAAGTGAAAGACTTGTGTGAGAAAAAATTCAAGTCTTTGAAGAATGAAATTGAAGAAGCTATAAGAAGATGGAAAGATCTCCCATGCTCAAGGATCTGTAGGATTACATAGTAAAAATGGCCATCCTACCAAAAGCAATCTACAGATTCAATGCAAACTCCATCAATTCCATTGCAAATTCCAATGCAATTCTTTACAGACCTTGATAGGACAATTCTCAACTTCATGTGAAAACACAAAAAAACTCAGGGTAGCTAAAAAACAATCCTGAATAATAAAAGAACTGCTGGAGGTATCACTATCCATTTCAAGTCATACTACAGAGCTATAGTAATAAAAACAGCATGGTATTGGCACAAAAATAGACATGTTGATCAATGGAATCAAATTGAAGACCCAGGCATGAATCCACACACCCATGGTAATTTTTGATAAAGAAGTTAGAAACACACACTGGAAAAAGAAAGCATCTTCAACAAGTGGTGCTGGAGGTCTGCATGTACAAGATGCAAATGAATGCCTATTTACCACCCTGCACAAAAGTCAAGTCCAAGAGATCAATGACCAACATAAAACCAGACACACTGAACCGGATAGAAGAGAAAGTGAGGGAATAGCCTTGAACTCTTTGGCACAGGAGAAAACTTTCTGAAGAGAACACTGATACCACAGGCACTAAGATCAACAATTAATAAATGGGACCCCATGAAACCAAAAAGCTTCTGTAAGGCAAAAGACACTGACATTTGGAAAAAGTGGTGGCCTAAAGAATGGGAAAAGATTTTTACTAACTCCACAGCAATTTTGTAATATATAAAATAGATTTTGTATAAAGAACTCAAGAAACGAGATATAAAAAACCCCCAAATAATCCAATAAAAGTGGGGTACATGCCAGGTGTGGTAGTGCATGCCTTTAATCCCAGTACTCAGGTGGCAGAGGCAGGTGGATCTCTGTGAGTTTGAGGCCAGCCTGGTCTACAAAGCAAGTCCAGGACAGTCAGGGTTTGGTTCACAGAGAAACGCTATCTTGAAAAACAAAAAACAAAAACAAAAAAACCCCAAAAACCAACTCCCCCCAAAAATGGGGTACAAATCTAAATAGAGATTCTCAATAGAGGAAATGCAAGTGGTTGAGAAAAACTGGACTCCAACCTAGCCACAAAACTTTAATCTACAAACTGTCCTGCCTGCAAGATATGGTAGGGCAACAGTGGCACAGAACTTGTGGGAGTAGCCAACCAATGTCTGATTTGACTGAAGGTCCACTTCATGAGATGGCACCCATACCTGACACTGCCTGGATGACCAAGAACCAGAAACTAGGTAGCCTAGAGAGAGACCTAGGGTAAAACCAAACACTATAGGTCTAAAAAAGAGTCAATAATAGCTGGGCGTGGTGGTACATGCCTTTAATCCCAGCACTTGGGAGGCAGAGGCAGGCGGATCTCTGTGTGTTCGAGTTCGAGGCCAGCCTGGTCTACAAAGCAAGTCCAGGACAGCCAGGGCTAATACACAGAGAAACCCTGCCTCAACCCCCCCCCCAAAGAAAAAGTCAATAAAATGACTCCTAATGATCATTCTACTATACTTATAGATCGGTGCCTTATTCAGTCATCATCACAGAGGCTTCCTCTTGTAGCAGACAGGAACAGACAGCCACAGCCAGACATTTTGCACAGAGAGAGTCCTTGGAACACATGGCTCTAAATGGGATGTTTCCATCAAATCCCTCCCCTCAGAACTCAAGGAACCACATGGAAGAGGAGGGAGAAAAAGTGTAGGGCAGAAGGGATGGAGGACACCAGGAGAACAAGGCCCTCTAAATCAACCGAACAAAGCTCCTAAGAACTCACAAAGACTGAAGCAGCAAGCACAGGGCCTGCAAGGGACTGTACCAGGTCCTCTGCGTCCTTTCTACTTCAAGGCCTTTCTGGTCCAACTCTCCTCTAGTCACTTAAGGTTCAGTTTGATGACAAAGATGAACAGTTGTCAGGCCTTCAGAAGACATGATATATATATTTACTTCAGGAGACCAGGACTGCAATGGGAAGAAAGTCTGGTCCCCATACCTACCTCTTTCCATCAGCATTTGGGGTGCAAGAGAAAAACATGTCTGATTGGCTTCCATTCAGATTTACAACCAAGCAGTATGAACTCAGCAGGGCAGGGGTACCACACACCAGATTTAAAGTTTGAATGTGGGACCAAACACCTGGTCCCAGCACTCTAGGGCCTGTGGCATGTAACTTGATGTTTTCAAGGCTGTGGGTCGGCCAGACACTTCCGGTAACGTGTCTTAGGCTTATGCCTCCGGCCAAAATTGCCAGAAAATATCCACTCCTGTGTTTGTCCATGAGCCGTGAGAATTTAAAGCTTGTATAAAAACAAATATTATAGAGAAACAGTGGAGCTAGTAAGCAGCTGAGAATCGAGGGGGTGGTGAGCAGGCCGCTCACACCGTGCACAGACAGACAATGCTTTTCAAAGTGCTTGGAGTCGCAGGGCGGCGGTGGTGGGTACTGAGAGCTGCTGCGTGGGTTGGTTGTCTAGGCTCCTCATTCGTGGCGTGAACATAAATTGCAGTTGCAATGAGTAACATTCCACTAGCCTAGTGCGGGGCTGTAGCTCAGGATTTGGATGGGAGCTGGAAAGCAGGGGTGTACCAAAGACTCCCCAGAGTGGTTAGTTCAGGGGCGGAACAATCTCAGAATGGGAAGTGATTTTCATTTAATATTCCCAGGTTACTCGATGATTCTTCCTGTCTCACAGTTGAGAGGGTGGAGGCTCAGTGGAAATTAGAATTCAAGGCATCCATCCTAGGCGTCTTACCCATCTGCTTGTTGGGGGTGTGTGTGAGAGGATGATTTTAATTCTTTCTTCTAGTTCAATGAGAAAATGCCACGTGGCGGAGGTGGGGGAGTGTGGGAGGGTGCTGGCAATTTCTGTCTGTAGGAGTGACAGCTCTATTCCCAGCTGCCTCCCTTTGTCTGGAACTTCACCAGGATGGGCCTTTCTGCAAACATGAGGCAAATTCCTGCTCATCGTCCTTGGGAACCAGGATGGAGTCACCCCAATCTCCACACACGGAAGTGAATGGAGACTCTTGCCAATGGACTTCCACTCTGAGGAGTCAGGGACACGTCGTATTCTTGGAAGGAGAGTCCATCTGGAGGGTTGGCTTTGGCCATCAATACTCATTCATTCACTCATTCCTTCATTTCGGGAGCTTCCCCGGGCCTTGGGACTACGTGAGTTTTCTCAGCTGAACTTTGGGCAGAGGGGTTGTGGGGTTCCTCAGCAAAGCAGCCCAAATCAGGATTGTAACAGATGCTGGAGAGATGGAGTGTACTCAGTGGTTAAGAGCCAGTCTGTCCTCTTGTACAGGACCTGAGTTCAACTCCCAGCACCAACCTCAGGTGGTTCAGAAGCACCTGTAACTTTAGCTGACATTTCCTTCAGGCCTCCAGCAGTTGCCTGTGAGCTTGGAGGGGTCATTTGTTCAAGCATCAGAAAACTGAAAGTGGCCTTGTATGTGGTATGGTTTGAAACTTTGAAACTTTCTAACTCAGTAGTTTGAAGAAATGGCTAAGGAGAACTCTATTTGGTAATATATATTATTAATAGTGGGAATTGATTTTTTTTAAAAAGGTGAATAAGTAATTAATTTCACTTGTGTTTATTGAGAGCTGTTTCAAGCCAGGCAACTTTCCAAGTGTTGGGAATACAGTTGTGAGGAAAACAAATATGAAACCAGAATTCTGCCGTGGGTTGTGAGAAATCAATAGAGACAATCCGTTGTTGGATAGTGGTTAAGTGGTAAGGAAAATGATGTTAAAAATTATGGGTAGCTGTACTTGACTGAGCTCCTTCCTACACTGTCATGGGCCAGGACCAAATCAAAATGGAGTCACTCACTAAAGCCACAAGACGAAACTGAAAGTCTAAAGGGACAGATAGCAAATTTCCCTAAACAGGAGTTTGGCCTGACTGTAATAAGGAAGATCCCTCTTAGCCAATCAGATTATTATTCATATTAATATTATTACTATTACTATTATTTTAGTTTTAGAGATTGAATGCAGGCCATTGGGTATTCTAGCAGGTACACGAGGCAAACCCTCTACTAGTGAGTATATCGCTAGCCTCCATCCCTTTTGTTATGTTTCTTTGTTTTCACCTTATAACCTACTTTCTGCCATTTCCCCCGTGGGATTGCTCAATCTCTTTTGTAGACTAGGGGCTTCCCTGATTCATAGTTTGCAAATAAAAGCAATTAGATCTATAAAATCAGATCAAGCAAAGAAGCAACTAGACCTAACTTTTGTCTTTGACGGAGGAAAATATTAGAGGAGATTTATAAAATGAATATTTAGCAAAAGCTGGAAGTAAGTGAGACAGTTGGCCACACGGCCAACTGTGGCAAAAGCAAAGTAGACATCATCTAAAGGCACTGCAGTGGGACCAGGCCTGGTGCGTTGAAGAGGAGACCTCCCATTCCACATTCTAGTCTACATTTTCTTGTGCCTGTGAGGGATCCACCACTGTCTTCATGTACAGATGGGCAAACTGTGGCCAAGGAGGTCAAGCACTTTGATCCAGGTTACACAAGAAGCCAAGGCAGGCTCCTCACTAAGGCAGAGTTTGTGCTTCTAAATACTAAGGTATTAAATTGTTGCAGAAATGATTTCATTGGCTTGGGTAGACTCAGGCACCAGAGTTTTCCCTCCAGCTTCAAGCAGACTTCCCAAGTCCTGGAGGAAAACCTGGGCGTGGCAGTAGGAGGGGGAGTGAGTCAAGCTTTGGCTGGCTTCCTGCTGAGTCACAGCTACTGGGCTGAGAAGGGAGGCCAGTGGGGCTCAGTCCTCATCTTATAGTAGCAAGTTCTTCCCTTTGCAGGAGATGCCTGTTGACAGGCCTTAACTGCGCACCAACATTGAATGAATTCGCCTGACTTTCTTAACAGTTCTATTGTGAAATTGCGGTTGGGCTCCACTTCTGAATGTGGCCCTACAGCCAGCAAGAGGGCACAGCTAAGGAGGCTGTCTTTTGGCCCACCATGACATTTCATGCTCCAACATGCTCTTCATGGACACATTCTGTTCCTTATCAGTCCTGCTCTTATCCCTCTGAGGATGAACTGTTCAAAAACAGTCATGTCCTGCCAGGACAAAAATGGGCAGAGATACAAAGGGGAAATGACCCTGGGCTCCTGATACTCAGTCTAGATGCATTCATAAACACGGCAAAGTGGGCAAGGCCAAAGCATGCCATATTTGTTAAGTCTTCAAAACATAGGTTCACGAGTGATAACCACGGCTACACCTATTGTGCATTTCAACTGTGCCAGGCAACATTCTAATCACTGAATGTACAAAATAGCTAATAAATTCTTTACCTGTATTTATATTATTGTTAATTGATCAACAGTGTTAATCCTTAACCTGCCATTATAAATGAACCCACAGAGACCTGATGGATTTTAACAAGCCTTGGCCTGGATTGTGCAATCTTAGCCCTTCTAAGCTAGCTCTTAATTCTGTTCCCCAAATATGACCCCATATATACATACGTCCTTTTGGACTGTTATTCTTCACATTATGCTGGTGATCCAGGCCACATGGAATGATGTTTTTCCATCTACCCCATCATGTGTCTCCTTCTTCCTGATCCTGGCTTCTTACCCAGGAGCTTACTTGTGGCTTCTTCTGGAGGCCCTTCTTTCTTCTTCTCCTGAATGTCTCTGCTTCATAATCCCAAGCACCTTAGTTCCCCCTACCTCTGTCTTTGCCCAATCCCAGGTCTCAGCATTTATTTAACCAATAAGAGACAATGGTTAACAAGAAAGATAGCATAGCTTCACTTGTTCTACAGCAAGCAGGCTCTTGAGAGCAGATTAACATTGAGAATGCATAACATCACCCCATCAACTTAACATGTCTTGACATGTTTGATTTCATTTTTATAACTTTATACCATCTTAGAAGGGATGAACGCCCTATGTGATAGGTAAGGGAATGGAGATATACAGTTGTTACAAGTTAGAAAGAGCAGAGAGGGTAGCAGGGACAAAGCCCAGAAGTGAGGAAAGTACAGGCTGGATTTAAGGTGGGGGTTGGGACAGAAGCAAAGGATAGAGGGGCTGGGGCTGCAGCTCAGTGACAGAGTGTTTGCTAATCATGTATGAGCCTGGGCTCCATCCCAAGTACTACAAAACAGTACAAGAAAAGGGTGAAGTTGCAGTGAGAGAAAAGGCTGGAAGGGACAGCGAGGCCGGACTCAGTAGGGGTTTGGTCTTAAGTTCCTGGGTGGCAGAGAGTAAAGCACTGAACATTTTTTTCTTGGTGTCAAGGATTGAAGAAGCCAAGGTTTGTGCATGCCAACCACATCCGATCATCAACCCTTTAAGATGTCTTTTAAATTCTTTTAAGAGACAGGTCTCACTGTGTTGCTCTGGCCAGCCTCAGACTCCTAGGTGCCAGCCTCAGAACAGGGCATGAGTAACCCTCCAGACTCAGTCTTTCTAGTAGCTGGGACTACAGGTTCCTGCCTTTGTACCTGGTTCCATTGGAGTTTATTATTTATTTATTTTTATTTTTTTAAAGACAGGGTCTTGCACTGTAGCTCAAGCTGGTCTTGAACTAGAAGCAATCCGTCTGCTTCAGTCTCCATTTGCTGTGATTCCAAGCTTGAGCCACCATACCTGGCTAACACACCTTTGAGTTGACTTCTTCCAAGCCTCAGACCTGTATGTTTGTTCATTTGGCTTAGGGTTGGCTTGCAGAATCAATAGTGGGGTTGAGCAAAGACAGCAGAAAGAACTCAAATTCTATGTGGCAAAGAGATTCTATGATCTGGTCCTTCTGCCTCCACTTTGCAGTGACAAGGCTGACCCCACCACATCTGGCTTATTTCATGCTGGTGACTGAACTCAGGGCTTCATGTATACTAGGCAAGCACTCTACCAAGTGATATATCCCTAGCCTGGTATTTATCCTTACAGCATTTTATTCCTTTCCTGTACGATACCAAGAACAATTTGTAACCATATGTGAAAGCAACCCACTCATAGGGTTATGGTAACGATTAAGTTAGACAGCATAGGTGAAGTGCAGAGCTGGTACCGGTCTGAGGGGCGGTTCTTAGTCATCACTATCATCACATTGTCTTCCTTCCTGGCCTAAAACCACTGGCATATCTACATTATTGATATTTTCACAAAACCTTTGGTATCATCAGTTGTACCCCACACTATTATTGTATGTCTTTCTATGAAATTAAAAGACTTTTTAGAGAGAAAAGTTTTTCTACCACCATAAAATTTTATGTTCTGAGTATTCAAGGGGGATCCTTTAAATCTGATTGTGACATAGATTTTTATTTTCTAGGAAGCTGTTTTCTCCTGGCCTTTAAATCGTTTTTATATTTATTTATTTAGTGTATGTGCTGTTCATGAACATGGGCACAGCATGGGCACATGTGCCATATACCTGTGTGGCAATCAGAGAACAATTTGGAGGAATCAGCTTTTTTCTTCTGCCATATGAGTTCTGGGATTGAACCCAGGCCATCAGGTTTGGTGATAGGCTCCTTTACCAGCTGAGACGTATCGATGGTCTTTCTTTGTCTTTTTAAAAACTTAAAAAAAGGTCTTATAGTGCCCAGGATGACGTATAAACTTTTGATCCTCCTACCCTCACCTACAGAATGCTGGACATACACCATCACATCTGGTTTATGTAGTACTGAGGATTGAACCTAGAACCTCCTGCATGTTAGGCAGCCTTTACTGAGTTTCATCCTCTGTTATAGTACATAAGAACTCTTCATTTTAGTGCCAAATCAACCTGAGGCCTTTTTGAAGACATTATAAATGGCCATCTAATCAATACTTGTGGTACTAACAATGTATCTTCCTAAACAGTGCTGTGTAACACTTTTTTTGTTTGTTTGTTTGTTTGTTTTGGTTTTTTGAGACAGAGTTTCTCTGTGTGTGTATTCCTTAGCTGTTCTGGACTCACTTTGTAGACCAGGCTGGCCTTGAACTCACAGAGATCCACCTGCCTCTGCCTCCCAGATCCACCTGCCTTTGCCTCCCAAGTGCTGGGATTAAAGGCATGTGCTACCATGCCTGGCCTGTGTAACACTTTTGAGATTGAAACATTCCTTCTCAAACCAAGTTGCAAAGAAAATTCTTTGAGGAAAAAGCTCCAATGAAGACTCTGAAACCAGATCAGCTGCCCAAGAGAAGCAGCTATAATCAGAATGTTGTAATTAGAATACAATCTCAAAACAACAAAAAAATCAACTAGGGAAACATTCATCTGTTGGGAGGTCTGCCTGGAAGATATCAGCAGAAGTGCCTGGAAGAGGTTTAGAACAACTGAGTCACTTGTAAAGGACATTCCCAAGCTATTGAGCTGCCTGTAGGTTGTGCCTTGTGCTCCAGGTTTCCAGCTTTTGTGAGCTGTCACACGTGCTGGGGTGGGCTTTGGTGATGCAGCTGACTGTGAGTCATTTCTGTTCTTGTAAATAATCCCTCACCTATATTCCTGTAAGTAACCCCAATAAAACTCATTGGTTCATCAGGTTGTACTTTGGTGATATCCATACTTTGGGGTGTCTAGGGCTCCCTATCTGGGGTGAGTAGATGTGTATGTAGAGTTTCTCTAGAAAAAGTTTTGTCATGTAACAAAATGAAATAACCAAGGGGGGGGGAGAGAGAGAGAGGGAGAGAGGAAGAGAGAGAGAGAGAGAGAGAGAGAGAGAGAGAGAGAGAGAGAGAGCTGTGGCTAGGTTTATGCCTATGTATGCTCTGGTCAATGGATTCGAATCTCTGGCCTGGGTGGAAACTTAAAATTCCAGATTCCTGTTGGGCCAGGTCATTCATTTAGCCAAGGGACCACCCCTAGGAAAATGGGCTTATTTTAAGCCTTGCTAAAGAGATAGATAGATGGAATAATTGGTCTTTTAATGAGATAACAGAATTCCTGCCCCTAGTGCAGTAGCTTTACAGGCCTTCCTCAGTTACCTATAGTTCTTTGAGTAGGGTTGAGGCCATGTAGTCTGACATGTTCACTGATGTCCTTGTTCGGATCACATTTGGGTGGTCACATTGGTAGGACTTTATAGTTGTACATTCTGATGTTACGTATTCACTTTTGAAACTCACCCATGGCTGAAACTAAACTTATTGGGGTATTCCTTCTAAGTCTTGCATTTGGCTTTGTGTCAGTTCAAGTGTAGCTAGTATCTGTGACAGATAAACCCTGAAACCTCCTCAGTTTCTTGCATAGAGTTCAAACCAGTGTTCCTTGTTGGCAGTAAGAGCTCTTTATAGGGACCCAGACACAGAGACCCTGATGGGTTCACCAGGCCACTTCAGGAATTGACAGAAGATCAGATGGTTCTGTATCATGCCTACAAATAGCTTGCACAGGACACTCTGACATTCTTTGTGAGACTGTGAGTACAAGGCCACATCTAACTGCAAGGGAGGCTGGGAAATGTAGTCTTGCACTGTGTTCAGGAAGAAAAGGATGGGCTTGATAACAGGTAATGATATCTGTTCCAGGTTTTATAGGAGATGGGTTTGTTTTTGTTTCTGTTTGTTTGTTTACATTGTGTGTGTGTGTGTCTGCGTGTGTGTGGAGGTCAGAGGACAACTTATGGAAGTAAATTTACTCCTCACACCATATGGATTCTATGGCTTGAACTCAGGTCACCAGATTTGGCAGCAAGCACCTTTATGGGCTGAGCCATCTTACTGGCCCCATATATGAAAATAAAGTACTGTAACCGGCATGGTGGTAAGTTAATTCTTGTCACTCTCAGAGATCATAGTGGATATTGTTCTCATTTTTTATTTTTTTAAATACTTTATTTTTTTTTCTTCAAGTTACATCTCAGTCACAAACCCCTCCCTATTCCCCCTTCCTATCCCGCCCTTCCACCCTCTTCCCCCCAGAAGTTTCCCCTTTCAGTCCAACAGCTGGTTCCTTCTCTTATAACAGTAAGTATTATACAAAACAACAGATATAAATATGCCACATTTATGAGAGTTAAATGGCCCAGTATACCTTCCCAATGTTCAGTTTATACATATTTGGCCCCTGACTTTAACATTCTACTATCTAACCAACTCCATGAGTTTAAAGGTCTATATGTGACTCAACATTCATACTTTGTTCTCATTTTTAAGATAAAGAGTTGAAGTACAAGGAGACGAAAGGCTTGGCTAAAGTCATGCAGCCCCACAGTCATAGAGCAAATAGAGTTGAACTCTCATTTGCAGACATTTCCCATGACATGCATTTGTTCTTCTGAAATATACAAGAAGCCACAGAAAGAAAAGCCATTCTTCCCTTGTGTATGGGATGTTTCATATGAAGGCATCATTTGTCCTTTCTTTTCCTGTCCCTCCTCCCTCTCTCCCCCTCTTTGAGACAGGGTCTCACAATGTAGTCCTGGCTAGTCCAGTCTGGATCTTGCTATGTATACTAGGCTGGCCTCCAATTTGGAGTGATCCACCTGCTACTGCTGGGATTGCAGGTGTGGGTTACCACCCCTACCTCTCATCTTTCTTTGTCCAAGGCCAATGATTTCACCATTTACCATGGGTAGGATCAGGCTACAGCATTTGCAGCCCACAAATGCTCTTTCTTTGCCTGGGTCTTCCTAGGATATGTCTTTCTCTGGGTACATGATAATTGCTTAACAGTCATTTTGAAAGTAAGTTACATCTGAAGATGGAGATGTAGAAACACACACTAAAATGACACTTAAAAGTGAAAACAACCCACACAGTGTGCAGACACTGACTGGACCTGCGTTTGAAAGACCAACAGTAGGATATATTTTGAAAACAATTTATGTATTTATATATAGGCATAGGCAGTGAACTTGATTATATTAAAGAGTCACTGCAAATTCTGCTGAGAATGATAACAATGCTGTGCTAAGTAGAAAATGTGCTTTCTTTCCTCTAGACAAGGTCTCTTGTAGCCTAGGCTGGCCTTGAGCTTGGTATATAGCTGAGGATGATTTTTAATTCAGGGTCCTCTTGCCTCCTCACTTCCTGGATTACAGTCATAGGCCACTGAACTTGGCTAAAATTGTGTAGTTTTCAGAGATGGATGCTGATGCATTCAAGAGTAAATGGTACAATGTTTTGCACTTGTCACTGCCAACAGCAGCAACAGAAAAATGGCAGAATTCTAAGAATTGTTGAAGGTGATGGGTCCATGAATGCTTATTATATTTATTTTCCTGTGCTATGTTCCTTCTGAAGTAAGACAGTGGGGCATGCGGATGGCTTAAATATCATTATCTAATTCCTTCTTTCCTTCCTTCCTTCCTTCCTTCCTTCCTTCCTTCCTTCCTTCCTTTCTTCCTTCCTTCCTTCCTTTCCTGATGGGGTGGTGTTAAGCATTCTAAATGTTGATTGGTCCTGCTTGCTGTCTGTTACTTAATTGACTCTGATTGTTTAAATAAATGCTGAGGCCTGAGACTGGACAAAGATGGAGGTAGGCAGACTAAGGTGCGGGGGCTTTTTGAGAAAGAGAGAGCATCTTGGGAAGAAGAAGCCTGGAGGAAAGCCAGGAGCAAACAAGGAGGAGATGCCATGGGGAGATTAAAGAAGATTCTTCCATGTGGCCTGGAACATCAGCATAGTGTGCAGAATAATAGTCCAGAGGGATGTACGTATAAATGGGGTCATATTTGGGTAATAAAATTATGAGTTAGCTTAGATGGGCTATGATTGCACAACTCAGGCCTAGGCTTGTTTAAATCCACCCGGTGTCTATGTATATTTATTTATAATGGTGGGTTAAGGATTAACACCGCCGACCAATTAAATATAATATAAATATTAGGTAAATAATTTAACTAGCTATTTTTTTCTACACTTTCCCTTCCCTTTCTTTTTTCCTTCCCTCCTTCCTTCCTTCCTCTCCTTCCCTTCTTCCTTCCCTCCCTTTCCCTCCCTTCCCCTCCCCTCTCCCCTCCCTTCTCCTTTGCTGAGATTGGGTTTCTCTGTGTAGCCCTGGCTGTCCTGGACTCACTTTGTAGCCCAGGCTGGCCTTGAACTCACAAAGATCCGCCTGCCTCTGTCTCTGGAGTGTTGTGATTAAATGCCTGCACCACCATGCCCTGAGCTATCTAATATTTTTCTTGTGTTTGCTAGTTGATCAATCAATTTGTTCCTGCCCCCACTTGACTCTAACCTAGAATTTTGCAAGATTTCTTTCTTTTTTTTCTAATTGACAATAGATATTTTTTCATACAATATATTCTGATTATGGTTTCCCTCCTCATACTCCTCGCAGTACCTCTCCTCTCATCCTAGTCCATCCTTTTTCTGTCTTTTATTAGAAAACAAACAGGTTACCAAGAGATAATTGTAAAATATAATATAATATAAAAACTAACATATTGGAATATGACAAAATAAGCTACCAGAAGGAAAAGAGCCCAAGAAAAAGCACAAGAATTAGATATAGAGATGCATTTGCTTGCACTCAGGAATACCATTAAAAAAAAACTAAACTGGAAGCCATAACATATATATGCAAAAGACATGTAGGTTAAAAAGAGAGAAAAAAGTATCGATACACATAAATAAGCTAAAACAAAAATTAAAAATAGGATTTTTTTTTAAAGGAAAAGCCCTGATATGACATTATGAGACAAGGAAACTCCAAAGATGCCATTGAGTTCATTTTCTTGTGGCCATCTATTGCTAGGCATGCAGCCTGCCCTTAAGATTAGTTTATTTCGCCGGGCGGTGGTGGCGCACGCCTTTAATCCCAGCACTTGGGAGGCAGAGGCAAGCGGATCTCTGTGAGTTTGAGGCCAGCCTCGTCTACAAAGCGAGTCCAGGAGTCCAGGACAGCCAAAGCTGTTATACACAGAAACCCTGTCTCGAAAAACAAACAAACAAAAAAATTAGTGTATTTCTTCAGTGAGACTCCCTTGGAGGAAACTAAATTTTCGTTTGCAAGTGGTTATTGATTGGAAATAGCTTCTGGGTTAGGACATGCATCCACTTTTTGTTTCAGTTGTAGGACCTCATCTGGTACAGACCTGTGCGGGCCGGGGGCAGGCTGCCTCAGTCTCTGTGAGTTCATATGTGTGTTGGTCTGGTTGGTTTCGAGGGCCTTGATTTCTTGGTGTCTTGCACCCACTCTGGCTCTACACTCTTTCTGCCCCTTTTCTGCCGGGTTCCGTGAGCCATGAGAGGAGGCATTTCATGGAGACACCCCTTTTTGGGCCCACTGTTCCAATGTCTCTCTACATAATGTCCGGCTGTGGATCTTTGCGTTTGTTCCCATCTGCTGCAGGAGGAAGCTTCTCTGATGATGGCCATGCAAGGCACTGATCTTTGAGTATAGTACAACGTCATTAGGAATAATTTCATTAAAAAAAAGGGGGGGATATAGACATGATATAGGAATGATGAAGAAAAAGGGATACATTATTAAATATGCTCTTATATCTTTGTATATTGATACAAAATTAGGGTTAACTCTTTTTAAGGTATTGTACCTATGTAATACTTAAAAATGGAATGTGAAGTTTTGGCCATTTGATAGCAACTGTTACAAACTGTTTAGGATAATTAAGAAATATAAACTAATAGTCATTCAAAGTTGTCATTTTGTTAGGTACTAGCATAGTGTATCACAGATGTTTTCTAAATTAATCAAAAATCAAGTTGCTAAGAGACAAGCAACAGTTGTTTATCCTAATATATGGAGATAGGCTCTCAAGAGATCTGTAGAATATGGCATTCAAAGATGTTTTCTTCACTTAAGATTTTTTGATATTGAGACATGTCAGCTCCTGGCAGCACCCTCCTCCCCCATTCTACTCCAAATATATGATGAGCATTGAAGAATCTCAATTTGGCGATGGCTACATTAGTGGCAAACTTGTCACTGGTCAAGAGAAAGCTTCAACTGTAGACAGAATGCTGTCCAAAAAGGACAAAACTTGGAAGCAGGCAAGTCAACAGCCTAGCTCTGCCAAGACCGGATAGGCAAGTCCTTCATAATTTCTGCTTTACAATTAATGTCTGTCAGAGATACTGGGCCAAAAGGCTAAAGATAGATACTCCAATGTATTGAGAAAAATTGGGGACTGTCATTTCTTAGTTTTGGAAGCTGCTGGCTCTGCACTTCCTGTTTATTCAGATATAATTATCCTTCTCAGGCTTCTCTTGTGGTTGAAGACTATATAGTTATACTTCCAAGTTAAATTTTATATTGTTTAGAAATTAAAAGGATTTTTTAGGTCTAAGGAGATATTTTTAAGTTGGTAATGCAAGTTAGGATGGAAATTGAGTTAGGTATATAGAACTTTAAGGTCATCGAGATAGATAGATAATAGAATATTAATATCACTTGCCAATTATATAAAAAATAGAATATTAATATCAGTTGCCAGGTACATATGGACTGGACATTGGGAATGTGGGTTATACCTTATAATTTTCATAATTGTGGTGTAATTGTTCTTATTGTTTTGTATTGTATTTACTGTTATAAGAAAAAGAGCCTTTTAGTTGACTAAAAGGGGGAATTGTTGGGGGGAAAAAGATACACCTTAAATTAAAAAAAAAAAAGCAGGGCTGGAGAGATGGCTCAGCGGTTAAGAGCACTGACTGCTCTTCCAGAGGTCATGAGTTCAATTCCCAGCAACCACATGGTGGCTCACAACCATCCACAATGAAATCTGCTGCCCTCTTCTTGCCTTCAAGCAGAACACTGTATACATAACAAATAAATAAATCTATAAATAAATCTTAAAAAAAAGCAGATAGGAGGGTGAGGGGGAAGATGGTAGGAGGGTAGGATTAGGAGGGGGAGGAAGGTGGGGACTGTGATTGAGATGTAACTTGAATAAATAAATAAATGTTAAAAAAAGGAATCATTTTATTACTACACTATTTTTTTTTAGAATAGTAATATTTGGATTTGCCGTAGGTCCATGGGCTATCTAATCTCAGGTTCTTGATTACCCAACTATCTCATGGAATGCTTCTTAAGTCAAGTCAGATATTGGTTACTCCCACAAGATTTGGACCACCATTGCACTAGCACATCTTGCAGGCAGGATAGCATTATAAACCAAAGGGTTTGTGACTGGACTGGTGTTTATGTTTCTTCTTTGGTGGGTACAGAGTATGTTCTCATACCAAAGACACAAGAACACAGGAGTGAAGGCACAGGAAGAAAGATGGGATCCAGCTATACTACTCTTGGGCATATACCAAAAGGACGTTTTATCCTACAGGCACACTTACTCAACCATGTTTATTGCTGCCCTATTCATAATAGCCAGACATTGGAAAAAGCCTAGATGTCCTTCAGCAGATGAATGAATGATAAAGAAAATGTAGTACCTTTACACAATGGAATATTACGCTGCTGTTAAAAAATTGAAATCAAACTTTGCAGGTAAATGGATAGAACTAGGAAAAAAAGTCACCCTGAGTAAGGTAACACAGACCTAGTAGGACAAATATGGTATTTGGTTATTTATAGATATTACCTGTTAAGTCAGTGGTAACCAAGCCACAGTCTGTATAATCACAGAGGTTAAGTACAGAGTAAGGGACTAAGTGGGGACAGAAAGATCTCCCTAGGAAAGGGAAGCAGAATAGTTATGGATGAATGGGGGGTGGGCTGGAATAGTAGAATCAAGTGGTGAGTGGGAGGGGAAGGAGGATGAGTGAGGGAATATGGGGAGAGACAGCTAAAATTAAGGGCCATTTGAAAGGTATTATGGAGACCTGATAATACAGTAGAAACTTGTTAAAATATGTACATATATGAAGGTGATCTAAATGAAATCACTAAATAATGGGGGAAACAGAGTCTCAATTGGCCATCTCTTGTCACCAAATCAAGTTTCCAGTAGCTGGATTGGGTTATATCTAATTGAGTTATTGGAACCCCCAAACAACCTAGGCTGTTGCCAAGACTATAGGTTGGTCTCCACAAACTGACAGCAAGTCCCCATTGCTGAACACAACACCTATACAACTCATTGACCTTGGAGAAGTCGGGCTGGCCTACAGCTAGATTGATTTCTGTTGGGCCTCAGGGAGACCCCAGATTGAGGTGCCAATAACACATCAAAGTGGATGCTGTCCATCAGCCTCTGTCAGCATTGCCGGTACCTGTCATGGCGACATCCTGGCTGGCAGACCCCACCCACTACCCTAAACTCTCCATCTCATGGCTGGGCTTCCCTTCACTCAGCTTCTGATTCCTTTATAACCCAGCCATTTTAGCTAATTAATTTCTTTGCCTTTTGGCCGCTGCTCTTGGTTCCTGATCTCCTGGCCTCTTGGCTTCTGGCTCTCCCCCATCTTTTTCCCCTCTCTCTCCACATGGCTTGTTTCAGTCTGCTGGCCATGTTCACTCTTCACTCTTCCAGATGCTTCTGCCTATGCTCTCCCTCATATGTACAATCTCCTCCCTCATACCTAGGAGCATTATATCCTTATTTCATTTTTTCATCCAATTTCCACAGTGGCTGTAGAAGTTTGCACTCCCACCAGCAATGGAGGAGTGCTCCACCAGCATGACCTGTCACTTGTTTTATTGATCTTAGCCCCACGGACAGGTGTAAGATGGAATCTCACAGTCATTTTGATTTGCATTTCTCTGATGGCTAATTTCTTTGCACATTTTTTAAGTGTTTAAGATCCATTTGACATTCCTCTACTGAGAATTCCATTTACATTTGTACCTATTTTTAAATTGGGTATTTGTTTTCTTGATATCTAGTTTCTTTTTTTAATTCTTTATATATTTTGGGTATTAGTTCTCTATCAGATGTGGAGTTGGTAAAAATCTTTTCTCATGCTGTAGGCTGCCTCTTTTTCTGAATGTCATTGCTTTGCCATACAGAAGATTTTCAGTTTCATGAGGTCCTAGTTATTAGTTGTTGATCTTAGTGCTTGCACTAACAATGTTCTGTTCAGGAAGTCTTTTCCTATGCTAATGAGTTCAAGGATAGTCCCTGCTTTCTCTTCTACCTCATTTCATGTATATGGTTCTATGTTGAGGCCTTTGATCCACTTGAACTTGAGTTTTGTGCGGGGTGATAAGTATGGATCTATGTAGACATCTAGTTTGACCAGTACCATTTGTTGAAGATACTTTCTTTTTTCAATTGTGTATTTCTGGCTTCTTGTATTTATTTTTTATGTTTATTTATTATGTCAGGTTACATCTTCATCACAGTACCCTCTTTTCACCCTCCCAGTATCGCCCTCCCACCCTCTACCCCCTATCCCTTCCAACCCACTCCTCCAGAGTGGAGTGTCCCTACATATCAGTCCCCCACCCCAGTTCAGCAGTAATATGAAGGCCAAGAGCCTCCTCATACACTGGGGGCCTACAAGGCAGCACCACTGGGGCAAAGTGTCTCACTGACAGGTAACAAAGTCTATGTTCCTGTTCCTTTTGGTGTATTGGCTGTAGTATATTTATATAATTGGCTAAAATCCAATTATAAGTGAATAGATGCCATGTGTAGCCTTCTGAGTCTGGGTTAGCTCACTCAGGATGAGCTTATCTAGTTCCATCCAATTGGCTGCAAATTGCATGGTTTCATTGTTTTTCTTGGCTGAGTAGTATTCCATTGTGTAGATGTACCACAGTTTTTTTTTTTATCCATTCCTCTGTTGAGGGACATCTGCGTTGTTTCCGGTTTCTAGCTATTACAAATAAGGCTGCTATGAACATAGGTGAGGAAATGTCCTTGTGGTTTGGTGAGGAATCATTTGGATGTATACCCAGAAGTGGTATATTTATTTCTGGCTTCATTATCAAAAATTAGGTGTTCATAGGTGTGTGGATTTATGTCTGGGTCATCAATTTGATTCCACTGATCAATGTATCTATTTTTGTGCCAGTACCATGCTGTTTTTATTACTATAGCTCTGTAGTACAACTTGATATCAAGGATGGTGATACCTCCAGCAGTTCTTTCATTATTCAGAATTTGTTTTTAGCTACTTTTGTGCGTGTGTTCACGTGTGTGTGGGTGTGTGTATGTGCGTGTGCATGTGTGTGTGCCTGGGTGTTTCTAGGTATTGGGAGCTGACACTTGAGAATAAGGATGGGCTAGGAAGGGTGGTGCTGAGGAGGTCCACAGTATATAGATAAGCAAGATGTTCCACCCAGGATCTGTTTAGCCCCCTGGCAAAGAGGGCAGAAATAGTAAGGAGCTCTCACTGTCTCTCTGTCTGCTTCAGAGCTGGGGATAAAACAGGGGTTGGATATGGAGGAGACAAAGGAGAGTGAAGATCTGAAGCTAGCCTACCTGCTTCTCTGGCCTACCTGCTTCTGTGGCAAACTTGGCTGGTGGGTTCCCAGGGAATGCTGCTGGAGTTATTGCTGGCATCAAACTATGAGTGGGGGGAAGGAAGTCTGGAGGGGAAGAGCTGTGTGATCCATTGGAGATGGGGCAGAAGGGAAGGGAGGCACAGCAGGTGGTCTACTGCAGAGCTGCAGATGAGGCTGGGAGACTGGATTTGGAGGAGGGAGGAAGTGGTGAAGATCTCAAGTTATCCTACCTGCTTCCTTGGCCCAAATGCTGGGTCCACACCCTTTTAGTCTCTTATTAGAAGACAAACAGGCACCTAGGAAATAATAATAACAAAACAAGACAAAATCAGATATGACAAAAATAAACAAATTAGAATAGAATAAAGCAACCAAATAAGAGCCAAGGATAACACACAAGAAAGGCATCTAGAGACACACGAGTTCACATACACAGAACCCCTAAAGAACTAGACGAGAGACACACGAGTTCACATACACAGAACCCATAAAGAACTAGACTGGGGACACACAAGTTCACATACACAGAACCCTAAAGAACTAGACTAGAGACACACGAGTTCACATACTCAGAACCCCTAAAGTACTAGACTAGAGACACAAGAGTTCACATACACAGAATCCCTAAAGAACACAAAACTGGAGGCCATATTAAACAGGAAAAGGATCTGTAGGGTTAAGGAAAAAAACGCCTTTACTTAAAATTATAGGACAAAGAACCTCCAAAGATGCTGATAAGCTCATTTTCTGTTGGCTATCTACTGCTGGGCATGCAGCCTACCCTTAAGAGTAGTTTGTCTCCCCAGTGAGACTGCCATGGAGAAAATTAATTTTTCATTTGCAAGTGGCTATCAATTGGGGACTGGTGCTTGGTTAAGGATGGGATGTCTGACACCTACCACAGTGGCTGGCACAACTTGAGGTTTTAAATTAAAATTGAAATTGTTTCTAATAAATCCGATTCCCAGTGATAGGGTAGGTCTGACAGGTCATCGCTGGCTTTTGCTTCACTTCTTCCTCTCCCTGGTTGTAACTCTGTCTCTCCAGCTTCTATTGTTCACCACCATCATCTCCTCTTTCTCGATCTGTCCCTGGCTACAGCTCTGTTAGGCTTGTGGCCCCCATGAAAGCCAGAGTCCCAACAGCCTCATGTCCCCTGCCACCTGTGATCTGCCACCACCCTGCTGAAGAAATGGCTGCTGCAAGTCACCAGCATTCAGAACCCATTTGGTTGGTTGATCACACTTCTGCTCCAACTTTTGTCTTTCTTTCTTGATGAGAAATACTTGGGCTTGGGAGACAGCCCAGCCCTTACAGTTCTTACCATGCAAGAATGAGGGATTGAGTTTGAGCTCCAGATTCCATGTGAAAAGCTGGGTGTGATGTTGTGCTTGTGATCTCAGTATTGGACACGTGGAGCCAGAAGGAGCCCTGCCTCAGTCAGCTTCACTGGGAGCCCCACGACCAAGTGAAAGATGTTTCCTCAAAAAAGCTAGGTGGTGGCTTCTGAAGTATGACATCTGAGATTGACTTCTGGCCCATGCTTGTATGCACGCATGAGCACACACACACTCACATGCATCCACACACACTCATATACATGTATACACAGATGCACACCCCCAAACACATACAGTCACACACACACATGCATACACACACTCCTGAGTACACACACTCGTGCACACATAAACTCTCACATATACTGATATGCATATTCAAACACCTGCATACACACTCATATACCCCCCTGAACACATACAGTTACACACACACACATACACACACCAACTCACACTCATTCATACTCACTCACAGACACCTGAACACAGACACACTTTCACATTTCATTTTCTCTTCTACTATAATTATTTGTTTTCCTGTGGCAAGGATTGAAGCCAGGGCTGTGTGCATGCTAGGGAATGCTTCACCACCCTGCTACATACCTAGTCTTCATTTTGTGTTGTTTTTAATAATACAATTAACACATAGCCATTGTAGCCAAGTAGAGCATGGAAATAAAGTAAATGAAAAAGCATTAAGACAGTTTAAAATCTCTCTTCCCTTATTGTTATTTGGATGCATTATTAACATTTTTCTGTGTGTATGTTCACTTTTTATATATAAAATGTGAAGTATTTATTTTGTGTAAATAAATACTTCACATTTTATATATAAAAAGTGAACATACACACACCTTAAACTAAGAAAAAAAAAAAAAAAGAAGGGAAGAGGAAGGTGGGGCTGAGGGGGAGGAGGGTGGAAGGGTGGGACTGGAGGGGGGAGTAGGGAGGGGATTGTGATTGAGATGTAACTTGAAGATATAAAAAATAAATTATTAAAAAAAAATGTGAAGTATTCTGTGGCCAGGCACTGTAGCTCACACTGTATCCAGCACATGGGAGACTGAGGCTGGAGAATTGCTCATATGCTTGAAGTCAACTTAGGCTACATTGTGAGTTTCAGGCCAGCCTGGGGTACAGAGTGAGAACTCATCTCAAAAATGAAATGATTATTTTTGCTCTTATTTTGTCGCCCAACAAAGTCAGAGAACATTCTTCTGAACTAAGAGGTACTAACTGACAATGTCATTTGGAATATATATATATATATATATATATTCTCTTATAGGGCTATGCCACAATTTTCTTAATCAGTTCTGTATTGGTGGTCCCCTAGGTTGTTACTAATTATTACTATGCCAAACATCCTTGCACATACCTGTGTGTTCGCTTATCATTCGTTCAGCAATTTTATTTTGTCTTTTTAAAAGTTGAGTTCCTCTTGTCTGTCAGGTTCTTTTCTAGGAGCTGGAGAAACAACAGTGGATCCTGGGAGTATGGAAATCATCACCCCCATCATCGGTTTTGTTTTGTTTTTCCTTTTTTATAAGCTGAGTGTCACTGGGCATGGTGGCTCATGTGTTAGTCCCAGCACTTGGGAGGCAGAGGCAGGTGGATCTTTGAGTTCGAGGCCAGCCTGGTCTACAAAGCAAGTTTCAGGATAGCCAGGTCTACACAGGGCTAATCTCTAGAAAAATAAATCAATAACAAAAAGGTGAGTCTCTAGGAAAACACAGTCCACAGAATCAACTAAGCAGGGCTTATAGGGGCTCCCAGAGACTGAAGAGGCAATCACAGAGACTGCATGGGTTTGACCTAGGCCCTCTTCATATTTGCTTTGGTTGTTTAGCTTGGGGTTTTTGTGGGGCTCCTAACAGTGGGAGTGAGGTGTCTCTGACTCTTTTGCCTGCTCATGGGATCTTTTTCCGCTTACTGGGTTGCCTTGTCCAGCCTTGATATGAGGGCTATGCCTAGTCTTATTGCATTTTGCTATGCTGTGTTTGGTTGATGTCTCTGGGAGGTCTGCCCTTTTCTGAAAGGAAACAGAGGAGGAGTGGATCTGGGAGAGAGGGAAGATGGGGGGGGGGAAGGGGAGGAGGTAAAGAAAGGGAGGCTGTGGTCAGGATTTATTGTATGAAAGAAGAATAAAGAAAAAAAGAAAAAAAAAGAGATGGGTGTCTTGCCTGCCATATTGCCAAGGCTGGTCTTTAACTTGAGGCTCAGGTGATCCTCCTACTGTAGCCTCCCATGCAGGTGTGTGGCATCATGCCTGATTTCCTCGGTGGCTTTTAATATATATTAGAGACTCCCTCCAGAGAGACTAGATGGGTTTCTACTCCTACCTGCAGTGTGTGGGTCTCCTATGCCTCCTGTACACACCATTGTCCTTGAAGCCAGACTCAGGTGCCTCTGTGGCACCTGTGTGCAGTGTATTGGGTATCCTCCCCTGTTCACTGTCTCCTTTCCTTCTGAGTTCTGGTTACACCCCTGCCTTTTGGTATCAGCTCTGGCCTTCCTGTCAGGTCCCTTTGTGCTGCCTGGCTCTCGATCACTGACTCTGGCTTCCTGCTTGGCACTGAGCAAGGTCTTTGATTTTGACATTCTCTGCAGATATTCTCTCACCAGCTCTGGCCTCAAGCAGTGTTCCCTACACAGTCGGCTACCACACACTGGGCTCAGGTAGAAGGCACAGACAGCCAGATAGCAAGAAGCTGGCAGGCCTCTGGGGCTCTGAGGCTAAGGCAGGTTTTATCCTTCCTTTGCATCTCTCTTCCTCATTGATACTGCCAAGAACCAACAAGAGGGGGTCCCCCTTGATCTACATGCTGGAAGCTAGCCACCTCTGGTACCTCAGTCAGCCCTGGGTCTAGCCTTTCCGAGCAGCAGGGATGTTCTTTGACTCCTGAGGATTTGTGTGCATTGGGCAGCCATGGATTTGAATGGTGGAAACAGGGATCAGAGAACCCTGTTTTGAGAGTCTGAGGATCAGAGTTTGTTTCTGGAGTGCCACCCCTGGCTGTGCATCTGTTTCATGTAGAGGTGACCTTTGATGGTGATTTTTATATAATGTAACTCTGTCCCTTCAGTCCCATTGCTTAGGTGGATGTGGGATACAACCTGGGCTAATCACATTCCCGCTGGGAATGGAATTTGAGATAGTTTAGGACATACTGTAAGAACCTGAATTATATTCAGGAGGCTAAGGCTAGCTTAGGCTACCCTGGAAGATCCTGTCTCAGAAACAATAACAAAATAACAAGTCTGAACCAGGTAGAAATGACTGGAGAAAATACAGAGAGATGCAGAAAAGGAAGGCCTGCAAGAAGCAGATATGCAGAGACACAGTGGGACTGGACACTTGGTGGCAGACCACAGGGAGGCTCTGCTGCTTCTGTGCCCCCATGCTCTCATAAGCAAGGCTCCCCACTTTTTGCTTGAACTTCCTCTGTGACTTTCAAACAAGCATAGATCTTAGGTGATATGGTGCACAGGGATAAATGCAAACCTGAACTTCTGTTTCCCTATCATTAGTATGAGGGTTGTCCAGAGGGCTACATGCATTGTTGGCTGAAAATGGATGCCCACCTTCATTCATCAGAACCTGTGTTCACCTGACTAAAGTGTTTTGAATATCACTTCTGATTATATATGAAAGAACTTCTGTGTTGCTTGTGACAAAATATCTCAGGAAAACAATTTAAAGGAAGTGTTTTGGGCTCATGTTTCTGAAGATTTAGTCCATGGTCGCTTGGCTCCATGTTCTGGACCTGTGGTGAGGCAGAATGTCATGAAAGAGGAAAGCTTTTCACTGCATGACAGCCAGGAAAAGACAGAGGAACAGGAGAAGGATGGGGGAGAGGGAGAGGAGAAGAGGAAGACAGATGGAGAGGCAGATAGAAACACACACTATATACATATATACATATTTTATATACTTATATAGATATCAGTGTACATATATATGTATATGCATATATACTTTTTTAAAGGCACTCTGTCAGTGACCTACATTCTCCAATTATGCCTTATCTTCCTATACCTAGTCACCTATGAGCTTAGCTCATCAATTCACTAATCCATTGAAGTTATTATGCTTGTAATCAAATCACATTTCAATAGCACCAGTATATGGGGTCCAAGCCTTCAACACATGAGCCTTCTTGAGGGACACTTCATATCCAACAATAACAACTGTTTTCCATGTGTGTCTGGTATGTGTGCATGTATATATACATGTTCATATGTCTATAGATGCATGTATGTGTGTGTAAGCCCAAGAGTGTTGTAATACATCTTCCTTGATTGTTCTTCATCTTACATATGAAGGCAGCATGTCTTACAGAACCCAGAGTTCACTGTTTTGGCTACTTTAGCTAGACAGCTTTCTCTGTGGATCCCCTGTCTCTACCCCCGAACACTGGGGTTTTTGATGGGCCACTACACCCGTACCTGGTATCTAAATGGATTCTGGAGATCCACACTAGTCTGCTCTTCACACTTGCATTGGCAAGCTCTTTACACACTGACCCACCTCCCCAGTTTCCATAACAACTTTATAAACTTTAAAAATGGTATAGAAAGATATGTATATGATATATATGTTGATATGTATCAATATATTGAATATATGTATATGTAATTCTCCCTCTCTCCATCTCCATACCCATCCTGACTTTTCTGTAATTTTTAAAAACTTTTCTGTAAACCTTTCCATTCCTTGACAGGTTGTCCTGTGGGCCTTCATTTACTTATCAGCACATCAGGGATCAAATACATAACTTCTTAACTACTTTCAAACTCAAGGAGCCAAAGGTAGAGTTAGAAGCTGGGCATGATGGCACACTCCACTAATTCTAGCACTCCAGAGGTGGAGGTGAGAAGATGATGAGTTAAAGGTCAGTCTTGGCTACATACTGAGTTAGAGGACTGCACTGCATAGACTACATGAGACCCCTATCACAAAACAAAACAAAACCCACACAAAATAAAACTGGAGTTAGGTGGTTAATACTTTTGTGTGGCTCAGGTGTGCAGAAAACATACCTGCTTGTGTGCTTCTAGGTGGTGCCAAAGGGCCAGGAAGCAGGAGCCAGGGATCCTACTAGATGTCAAATACCAACCAGGCCACAGGAGGGAGTCAGGCAGAATCCTTCATTGCTCTATCCTGTTTAGCTCTATGGTTCTTCTGTGTGGATCCCTGCCACTGTGTCAGCAGGGATGAGAGGAAGGCACACTTGGCTTTGTCAGAAAGGATAAGGCCTTAGAGGCAGCTTCTGTGTCTGCTTAGATCACAGCTGCTCTGCAGACTCCTTTCTGATATATTTCTGTGATGAGGACCATGCCCAAGATAGAAACAGGCCCAGAATCATCCCACCCCATCCCACCCAACCTATCCCACCTCACCCCACCCTGTCCCACCCCATCCCACCCCAGCTTGCCTTTCTAGGTCCCAGTGGCCGGAAATGCTTCATGTTCTTCGTGCCTTTGGTGACTGCGACCTTCAACCTTTAGCTAACTCAAGCCTACTGGCATTTCTTTATATCTCAGAAATGCATGGGGATCAGTTGAGAAAGGTGGAGGCCAGAGCAAGGGAGACTCATTTTCTTCTCTACAGAGGAGAGGGATGGATGTACAGGGAGGTTGTTGCCGAGGCACTGGTGACTTCCAGAACACCTGCGTTATGATCTGCAAATCACCTCACCTTGTTGTCAGGTTCTTTATCTGTACAGTGAGCAGGTTGAATTGCATAGCTTCCAAATTTCTTTGTCATGAATTGCATTGTACAGTTCCCTGTAGCTCAGGGTGATAGACCCAGACAGCAGCAGCAGCTTTTAGCAGACAGATGCAAGGCTCAGGAAAACAAAACAAAACAAAACAAAAAAACAGAGCAACTCTCCTGATGGGACTATCAAAAATGGAAAAACAACTGCAGCAGATGAGTAAGAACGGGGGTGAGGGTGGGGTGGGTGAAAACTTTATCCACGTCTTAAAATGGCTAATTTACTACGTGGATGCAGGAGATTCAGGGTTAGCCATGCTGTCCTTGGCAGGAGGCTGAAAGTTAAAGGGGCATGGAGGAGAAGACTGCTTGAGGTGGGGAAGGATTCCACAGTGGGGCCTCTGTAGGCTAGGCTGGGCATGCCTGTCCCTGGATGTGGACCATATAGTGAATACAAGCTGTGGCTGCCAGCATATACCTATGTCTGTCACCAGTGGGTATCTGAGTGAGTCCCCTACACTTCTAGTTCTTTGGCTTCTCCGCCATGAAATGGGGATCATGATGGCACTTCCAGATATATGTTTGGGGTTAAGGAGTCAATGAGATCAGGTGAATAAGAGCCTGGTACACAGCAGTTACCTTTTTGCTATCTTGGATTATAGTTTCATACAGGCAGATGGACTCCCGCTAAGGTGTTCTTCTTAGGTAAAGTGGTCTAGGCCTTTCAAAATTATTTTTGCTTAAGCCTGGCATGGGAGTGTACACCTATATTCCTAGCCCATGGAAGTGACGGTGGAGAATCAAGAGTTCAAGGTCATACTCAGCTACAGAGTTTGAGCTAGTCTGAACTACAAGAGAGCTCATCTCAAAAAAGCAAAAGAAAGAGCCAATAAGATGGCTCAGCAGATAGAGGGGCTTCCCACCCAGCCTGATGGCCTGAGTTCAGTTCTAGGGACTTACATGGTAGAAAGAGAGAACTGCCCCTACAAGTAGTCCTCCAACCTCTATACATGTACTGGGGTATGGGTACCCGCTGTTCCCCACATACACACATAATACATAAATGTGAAACATTCAACTCCACAAACAAAGAAGCAGAGGTATGGAATCAGTAAAGTGTTCACTTTATGTGCAAGTATTAGGATTCAAATTTGATCCCCTGAACCCGTGCAAAAAGTATGTTATGGTGACACACATTTGTAATCCAAATCTGAGGTAGAGACAAGCAGATCCTTAAGCTTACTGGCCAGCCAGCCCAGCCTACTTGGTGAGCCCCAGGCCACTGAAAGACTGTCTCAAAAAAACCAGATAGATAGCTCCCTAGAAAGATGACATCTGAGATTGTTCTTTCCTCTGCACAGGAATATGCATACATGTAACTGCACATGTAAGTACATTCATATACACATGAACATAAAAACCTTCAAGGTAGACATGTGACTCTTGTAATTCCAACATTCAAGAGGCTGTGTAGCAGGAGAATTGCCATGAGTTTGAGGCCTTGCTTACATAGGAGTTCTAGGTAGGCCTGAGATAGAGACAAACAAAACAAACAAAATGACCATCCGCCTAACTCCTAAAAGACTCCAGAGGAAAAAAATAAGAGTAAATGTTTTTCCAAATGTGAGTTCGGAAAATTAACTGAATCTGTCTCACCTGTGTACTGCTCAGGGCAGATTCCTCAGCCCCAGCTCATGAGATCAAAGTCGTTGAGGTGAGTGTACATGTTAACTAAAGGCAGTGGCAAGAGCCAGGTGACATATCCCTAGGCATGCTGGTGTCCTGCTACCCAGTGGACTTGGCCAGTCCTTCTTAAACTTGTATGATCATAGAAATCTACTGTGCAGCTTTTTGAAATGTAGTTTTGGACTCAGTAGGCCTCTGACCAGGCCAGCAGTTGTGCCTTGACAGATCTCCAGGGCTAATCCAAGCCCATTGGTCAGGAGCCCATACTTTTAGTAGGTAGGTCTTAGAGGCTCTGACTATTCCTAGGGCATCTCTGTCTCTGCTGATGGTGGAAAGAACTGGGTTCCCAGCACTGGTTCTTGTGAATAAATTAGATGTCACTTACAGAAGACAGCACTTGGCTGCTGACTTGGTTTGTCTGAGTTCAGTTAGTCTGTTTTCTGTAGTCATGACAAATACCTGAGATAAGCAGCTTGCAGAGGGGGACAGGCATATGTTGGCTCCCAGTTTTAGAGGCTCCAGTCTATGGTCACTTGATGTCTTTGTTTTAGGCTTGTGGTAGGGCCATGCAACATGACCTAAACATGAAGTGAAGGAAACTTGTTCATCTCACAGCATCAAGAATTTCAGTGTTCCTTTTGATAGCATGTCCAGGTGGCCTCAGTTACATTCATTAGGCTCCATCATGTAAAAGCCCTACCATCTCTCAAGGGCAACACAGGCTGGTGTACAATCCATTTGCTTTTGAAGGGCATATAAGATCCAAACTGTAAGAACCTCTCAACTTCTCTGTCTCTTTTCTGGACCAATTGGCCATGTTCCAGATAGTGTCTGCCCTAGCAGACAGGTCCTGAGCTGAGGGAGGATAACATGAAGTGTGACCCTCAGCTGAACCAGAGGTGGACATGCAGAGAAGACATTATGCTTATTTTCTTGAGTAATTGAGACCTGGGAGGTTGTTTGCTGTGGCAGCATAACTTAGCCCCATCCTGAACAATTCACACCCTGCTTCTTCCAGAGGCTCTCCCTGTGTAGTCCTGGCTGTCCTGGAACTCACTTTGTAGACATGGCTGGCTTAGAATTCCTAGAGATCCAACTCTCTGCCTCCCGAGGGCTGGGATTTCAGGTGTGTGCCATCTGGGCCAACATATAGGCTTGAACTTGGTCCATCTGGTCTAAAAGACACATTCTTCTTATTATACTTTCTGCTTCAGATCTTCCAAAAAGAAATTTTAATAATTGCAAACATGTCCATGGTACTTACTTTATTCCAGGAAACATTATAAGTGCTTTAGCTATTTTAATGCAGTTATGCAGTTCTGAGAGAGAGAGAGAGAGAGAGAGAGAGAGATTATTAGCATCAGCATCCTCCCTGATAGATAAGGATGATTTTGGAGCATAGAGAATGTATGGAATTTGTCCAGGATCACACAGCTAAGACATGCCAGGATCTGAAGTAAGCAGCTGACGCTATTGCAAGAATCCACACCTGTACCTACTACATTTGGTTCCTAAAGACTAAGTCCACGCATCAACTATTATATATACATATAATTAAGCTATTATCTATCCATCTATCTATCTAGATCATAGGGTACTTCCTCCTCCATCAGCATTTATTGCAGATTATTTCTTATACTGACTTCAGAGACCCAGATATTTTACACATCTAGCACAATGTAATTGGATTTTATTTTCAATTTGGAAAAGAGGGAAGTCGGAGACCTCTGGGTCTGAACCCACTCACCTTTTCTAGTCTTTACATCTCTCAGCTCTTCCTTTGTTTGTGGGGATATTCCTGTAGCAGGCTCCTTTGCATTCTGTCTCCTACCTGCCACTTCTGGGCATTGTGCAGTTGTTCTCAAGCAGTCTTATTCAGTGTTCTATTGCTGTGAAGAGACACCATGACTATAGCAACTCTTATAAAGGAAAGCATGTAATTGGGGCTGGCTTACAATTTCAGAGGTTTAGACCATTGTCTGCATGGCAGCATGCAGGCACACATGGTAGCTCAGAGTTCTGCATACATCCCAATCTGAAGGCATCAGGAAGAGGAAGAGACTCTGGGTTTAGAAGGAGCTTCTGAAATCTCAATGCCCACCCCCCAGTGACACACTTCCTCCAACAAGGCCATTCCTCCTAATCCTTTCAAATAGAGCCACTCCCTAGTGATCAAGTATTCAAACTATGAGCCTATGGGGCTATTCTTACACAAACCATCACACAAGCCTTGGACAAAAGCTCTT
Source organism: Lophiomys imhausi (assembly GCA_907164525.1). Taxonomy (NCBI): domain Eukaryota; kingdom Metazoa; phylum Chordata; class Mammalia; order Rodentia; family Muridae; genus Lophiomys; species Lophiomys imhausi. Next base: position 6,097,028 of record CAJQZJ010000309.1, on the reverse strand, counting down.
TTTCCTTTAGACTCCGAGTTTCCTTATTACTTCCTCTTTCTATGTATTCTAAGACCATGAATCTTGGTCTGTCCTGCCAGGGACATGAAGATCCTGGGCTCACTGGGAGTTTAAGGTGGGCCCTACTAGTTTTGGAGGTGGGCTGAGGACACAGAAGCTAGTAGGTTTATCATGCCATGGAATGCTGGTGATCCTTGAAAGTGACAGCTTGTCTTTCCCACATCTTCAGGTGGCTGTACTGAAAAATGTGTTACACACAACTGTCACTTTGGAAGTCAAGCTTTGTTTTCTATAACACACACACACACACACACACACACACACACACACACACACACACA
>CAJQZJ010000309.1:6042670-6096038 GCA_907164525.1 Lophiomys imhausi | reverse complement strand
TGTGTGTGTGTGTGTGTGTGTGTGTGTGTGTGTGTGTGTGTGTGTGTAGTGGAAAGGCCCAGATTCTGCCTCTTAGGATTCTGAAATTGGTGGGAAACTGAGGCTTGAGAATGTAATAATAAAAGCAACAGTTATAGACAACACACCAGAGCACTTGACGTCAACTTTTATCTACAAAGATCAAGAGGTGAGGTATTATGGCAGAGTGCCAAGAGAGAAATGGTTTCAGTTCCTGGTTTTATCACACACAGCTGCGTGACCTTGGATAAGTAACCGAACCTCTATCTACCTCTTTATCTATTATGCATCCATCTTTGTACATAGTTATTAGAGACATGATATAGGTGACTTAATAGAATTTTCTAAGCATGTTTGACAGCAAAGAATTCCCTAAGAGCTGGGTGAAAATGCAGATTCCCAGTATTACCCTTTAGAGTTTAAGGAAAGACCCAGTTCCTCCTATCCCGGGCTCCTGGATGACTTCTCCTAGGCAACTTTGGAATGTACTCATCTTGTTTTGGTCTTTTTGTGTGCCTGCCCCTATATTCAATAAAAAGTTTGTGTGAAGGGGAATGATAGAAAAAAGGTCAAATATCATTATACTGTATATTGTCAAGGCAAATGCATACTGAACTTTATATAGATTTATTTCTGAAAAGCTATTTTTTAAACATTTATTTATTTATTATGTATACAGTATTTGGCTTACATATATGCCCAGGCACCAGATCTCAATGCAGATGGTTGTGAGCCACCATGTGGTTGCTGGGGATTGAACTCAGGACCTTTGGAAGAACAAGCCAGTGCTCTTAACCTCTGAGCTATCTCTCCAGCCCCTGAAAAGCTATTTTGCAAATAGGATCTGGTGTGTGTATGTGTTGTGTGTAATTGATATTTCATTTTGTTATTCAAAGGCCTGTGCTTAGTTTAACTAAGTAAGTATAACTGGAAAGACTGCTATATGCTGTGAACACGGTGATAAACAAGACACAGGCCCTGTACTTGGATTCCACGAGGAAGGCAATCAAATAGAGGAGATCTCTCCCAGTTGGCAGGATGCTTGCCTAGCTAGCATCATGAAGCTGAGGGCTTAGTCCTTAGGACTGCTAAGTGGGTGTGTAGTGCATGTCCATAATCCTAGCACCCAAGAGGTAGAGGCAGGAGGATCAGAAGTCCAAGGTCATCCTCAGGTATATATGGAGTTTGAGGTCAGCCTGGGCTACATGAGACCTTATTATAAAACACCAAAGAAAAGTATATACCACATAAGCTGGGACATTCTAGCAGCATAACAGACAAGTCGTGAAATCCCTTTGCCTAAGGAATGATTCTTTCCTAGTCTGTCTTTGCAGAGAATCCACGTTCCCATCAGGTAAGCACACATTTGCAAAAAAGCTCCAGCTCCTGCTGTGGACAGAGCACTGAACAAGAAAGACGCCACTGAGTACACAGCAGAGGTGAGGTCCTGCCCACAGGGAGTTTACAGCTGTCACTGTTCAGGGCTCAGTTCTCACACACAGCATCAGTTCATCTTGATTTGTTTAGTATGCACATGCAAATCTCTTCTCTAACCTCTTAGGTGGGGGCATGCATTTTACCCAGGAGGAAATAAAGTGCGTGCAGGAGTTCCTACAGCTGTTTGCAGATCCAAGAGGTGAATCTGTGGCAAATGGGATGGATGTCTAGGGTTTGTGAGTATCAGGGACAGACACAGTGACCTGGTAGCACTGTAATCTCCTTTCCTCTGGTACCATGGACACGAAAGCTTTTTTTTTTTTTTTTTTTGTTCTTTGTTTCTTGAGATAGGGTCTCTTTATTATGTAAGCCTGGCTGTCCTGGAACTCATTATTTAGACCAGGGTGGCCTCGGACTTAGATCCACCTGCTTCTGTCTCCTGAGTGCTGGGATTAAAGGTGTGTGCCACTATGCCCAGCTGGCAGGAGTGCTTTTAAAAGACACTTGTTCTGCCTCAAGAAGGGTGAGACAGGGAGGAACATAATTCCTGGGCTGTGATAATCAGATGGTGTTTGATCAAATGCGAAGTACAAGAGGACAGGTGCAGGCCTTCCCCTTTACAGCTGCCTCTCTGTGTGAAGCTCTGGTCCCATCTTGCAGTTGGGACTTTGAGACCCAAGGGATGCCTGGAGGCAGCCTGAACACCTGGTGGTCTACACTCCGGTTCTCATAGGGTCCAGGCTAGACTCATTTCATTATCTTGGCCACTCAAGTCTCCCCAAATAGAACATCCAGGTTCCTATTCCTGTTTCTCAGAAGGCTAAGGGTGAAAAATTTGCCTCTTGTTTTTGTTTTTTTGCCAAGTTGCTCCCACTTCCTGCCACATGGCACCCCTCTATGAGCCTGGTGAAACCCAACCGCTCATCAAAGTCCAGCTCAAGTGTCACCTCTCGCCTTGGTTGGAATCAGTCTCTCCCTCCCTAGCATGCCTTGGTTTGGTACTGTTTCTCATTACTTATTGGTAATGAGAGTGGTGGAGTGAGCTCTTCAGTTTCCTCCTGTGAGCCTGGGCACAGTAGCAGTATTCGTGGTAATCTGTAACTCCTTTCAGATCAAGACTTGTGATGACAGTTGCCAGATGGGTTCACTTTGTGTCCCACCCTCTTTGGGGCTTTACCCAGGATCTCATTGAATCGACAGGCAAGTCTCTGAGACAGGTAACAGTAGTATCTTCATGTTATATAAGGGCAAAAGGTGGTCCAGAGAGGTGAAGCATCTCTCTCCAGGCCACACAACTAGGATTACACAGCTAGTATATAGCACAGCTGGGCTTGCCATATGCCACAGCTGGGGCTCTAATCACTGGACCAGCTTCTGTGCCGGCTCTCTGACTTCCGGGCCCAGTGTCTGGGGAGAGAACAGAATACATGGTGTGCTTCCAATAGTTTCGGGGTTCACCCATTCCCTCCCTGAAAGCCCACCCACAGGCTGGGCTTCACCGGATTTCGGTCTAGAAGCAAGCATAGCTATGACCTGGGCAAGAGGCACACTCAACCCGGGCCCAAGGAGAGAGTCCCAGGCTGGGGAGTCGGTACTGACCCATCCGCATTGGCTCTGGAACAGTGGAGCAGCGTCCCGGGTCCCGAGTCCCAGGAATGTGGGAGGGCTAGGCGGGCAGGGAGGGGGCGCTTCCTCCGGCTGCGGGAGGCCAGACGCTAGAGCGTGCACCGGGCCCGCCACCGCCCACTCCCCGCCCGCCGCCAGCTCGCTGGGGGCGGGGGCCGCGGCGAGAGGGCGGCGAGGGGCCGCGGAGCACGGCAGCCGCCCGGCCCGCCCGGGCGGGAGGAAGCAATGAATATTCAGAGAGGGAGGGGAGGAGAGGGGGCCGAGCGCTCCGCGCGGCTCCCTGCAGCCCGAGCCGCATGACGCGCGGAGGAGGCAGAGGGAACAGCCGGGGCCGCGGGAGCCGGGAGCCGGGCACTACGCGCGGGGGGTGGGCGCCGCTCGCTCCGCCCCGCGAAGCCCCTGCGTGTCCGGGGTCGCGGCCGCTCCGCGCCAAGCGCGCTAGGCTCCGCCGTGTGGCCGCCGCCGCCGCCGCTGCCATGTCCCCGGGGAAGCCCGGGGCGGGCGGAGCTGGGACGAGGCGGACCGGCTGGCGGAGAAGGAGGCGGAGGCGGCGGCTGGAGGCGGAGACCAGGGCGCCCGGCTTCGGGCACACGGCGGGGCGCGTCCCGGGCACGTTCCAGGGCGCGCAGGGCATGAAGCCCGCGGCGCGGGAGACGCGGACACCCCCGCGCTCGCCAGGGCTCCGCTGGACGCTACTGCCGCTGCCGCTGTTGCTACTGGGCCAGGTAAGCCTTCGAGTGGGCCTGGGCGTGTGGTGGGAGGACGCGGGCCGAACTGGCATCCCTTGCACCTGCCTGTGTGTCACCCGCTCGAGGATTACCCGGTGTGGGGCTGAGAGATCGCGGTCCTGGGAGCCTTCCTTCTGGAGGGGGGTTGGCTGGGATCTTGGCCCGCCTCCCGCTCCCGCCACCGAGCCCCTTCACTAGCTGCTGGGTCCCAGGGGAAGGGCGGGATCCCTGGGCCCCCAGGATGTCCCCGCGGTGCCCGTAGACTCTGTGTGGAAGCTCCAGCATGGGCTGCAGGCGGCGGGGGCCCGGCCTTTCCCGGAGCTGGTCACATCTGTCCAGCGCGGGGCCCAGCTCTCGCGTCCGAGGCGGCCGGAGGGGGCGTGTGTGCGGAGGGCTGTGGATGCGGAGAGGGGCCGGCCTGGCTGAGCCAAGGCCGACCTCCGACCTGGCCTGGAGAGGCCCGAGGGCTTGGGAGGAAGGGCAGTGGCGGTGGCCTGGTGCTTGGGGACAGGGCCTGGAACTGGGCAGTCGGGCGGTGGGCAAAGCGCCGGACCTCACAACGGAGGGCGCTGTTTGTGGGGAAAGTTCCAGCTCTGCCAAGGTGGCCGCTCAAAGGCGTCCCTTGAGGCTGCCGGCCCTGTTCTCATCATCACGCCCGAGATGGTGCTGGCTTCTCTGGGTGTGTATTCGTGCTTTGTGGGCGCTAGCTAACCCCCACCCCTCCGAACCATTTTTTTTCTTGCTTCACTTTTTCGATAATGTTGCGACTCGAATATTAGATCTTTCCTTTTTGTGGCATTTCCATGGTGGGGGATGTGATGCAAGGCTGCTGGGGGACATTCCCATTTTGCAGATAGGGAACCGAGGGAGAGAAGTGAAAGAGTGGAATCACCCAGCTTGAGCTGCGGGAACTGAGCAAGCGAGTTCTGCCTGACAGCCTCTGGGTGCTGGCTGTGGTCTTGAACTCTGCAGCAGAAAGTGGCCTAGAGGATGCTCTTGTCTTGATTTTTGCTAAATTAAAGTCTCACTTGCTTTATGGATACCAACTCCAAGCAGTCAATGAACCACAGTGAAGCCTTGGCTAGGGATGGAACCTGGCTTCAAGGGAAAACTTTGCATGCGGGCACACACACAGGATTGTCTGAGGGGAAACATATGCACTTGGGCAGCAGAGCAGGCAGTGAATCTGGAGGCTGCCTAAATGTCTGCAAGAGTCACTCACAGTTTCTAGAGCAGGATTTGCACAGGTCTCTGGGAGGCCTGGGATGTGGCTTTACCCCCAGCAAATAATTTTTTATTGGAGTAGGTGTGAGATGAGTGCCAGTGTCTGTCTGAAGAAGGGTCAGAATTGAATTTACCCTCCCCCCTCCATCTCCAGTGAAAAGCATCTGTAGAATGGGGGGTCAAAAAGAAAATCACTTTTCATATAATGCTTTACCAGATGGAATTACCATTAGGGAACACTGTGTACAGGCTGTCTTCTTCCTGTCCCTTTAGGAAATTCATGAGCAGCAGTCTTTGAGTTAAAGGAAAAGAACTGCTTCGTATTTGAAGCTCATCCCCTTTCCCCAGGAATTCACTATGTAGACTAGGATGGCTTCAAAATCATTGGGGTCTGTTTGCTTCTGCCTTCCATGTACAGGGATGGCCTGGTCTTGAAATTCTGTTATACTGAAGTTTGTATTATAGAAACATTTGAGCTGCATTCCTCTTTAGTTTAATTTGGTATATTACTTACCTTTGTTTCAACTATAGAGGTTGCAGGCTGTGCTTTGAATCAGCAAAAGTATCTTGTGTAAATTTATTTCTTGCCCAATCCTGCCTTGTGTTTCATTAGCATATTGCTGCTCACCACTTTCCTTGTATTTGGTTATTTCCTTCCTCTGTAGTTTGTTCTGTAGAAACTCGAGAGTACTGTCTTCATATTCTTGTTTTTGTATTTATTACAAAATAGGAAATGGAAAAGGTTTTGTGAAGAAATATCTCCAAAGAAAATCACATTCAGCAGTTTCATTTTGATACTGACTATTGCAGGGAAATGGCACCCCACCCTCTCTTTCTTTTTTTTTTTTCCTATGGTGCTGGGATGGAACCCAGGGTGGGGAATATGCTCTACCACTGAGTTCCATAGTTCTTAGTTCCAAAGCAGTGTACTTTTGCACTGACTCAAAGATAGTCTCAGGGGCTGAGAGGTTGGGTCATGGAGTAAGAGCTCGTGTCGCGGAAGCATGGGGACTTAAGTTCAAATCCCCAGTACCCATGTAAGATGCAGACCATTCTCGTGTATGCTGGAACCTTCATTGTCTGTGGAGTGGACACAAGAAGATCACTGGGGCTTGTGGGCTGCCAGCCTCTCTCTAGAGATCCTGTCTGAAAGGAGTAACACGGAGAGTGATAGAACAGAAGATCCCGTGGTCTCTGCCTCTGTAGGCCCAGGTATATGCATCCATACACATATGCAGTTTTTTCTCAGTCTCTATTTTTTTTAAAGATTTATTTTATTTATTTTATGCATATGAGTGCTCTATCTGAATGTACACCTGTATTCCAGAAGAGGGCACCAGATCACATTGTGGATGGTTGTGAGCCACCATGTGGTTACTGGGAATTGAACTCAGGACCTTTGGAAGAGCACTAGGCAGTGCTCTTAACCGCTGAGCCATCTCTCCAGCCCCAATCTCTATTTTTTTTAAAGATAAGTTTTTTTTTCCCTTGAGACAGGGTTTCCTTATGTAGCTAGTACTAGCTGATAGACTAGGTTGTCCTTGAACTCAGAGATCGGCCTGCCTCTGCCTCTTAAGTTTTGGGATTGAAGTAGTGCATCACCATGCTTGGTGATAGCTCCAGTTTTTGAAGGCAGCTCCAACCCTTTAAACCTCTTAGGTGAGGGTGTTGGAGCTGAGGGAAGAATGGGTGAGGTACTTGGCAAGATAGGATTATAAAAAAGCCAAGAGCGGAACGTAAGTTTCCAGCCTGTGCCTATTCTTTTTGGCTGTGTTTTCTCTATGTGTACAGCGCTGTGTTACTGTGCATGCCCCAAACTGCTTACAAACTGAGTTTAAAAGTCAATTAGACGAGGCTCACAACTATCTCCATCTTCAGCGGCTCTGGCCACCTCTTTTGATCTCCACAAGCACCCACATATATGTGGAAGAAGGTCACATAATTAGACACGCATGCACAGAAATAGAATACAAATAATAAGTCTTTTAAAAGTCAATCAGATTTGAGATATTTTTGAAATTTCTTTGTGTATGAAATAAGAGGGAACATATTTGATGGCCTCCTTAATAGATGATTGTTTTTTATGAGGCTTTCTTATTATAGAACAATCCACAGTAATGGGGGGTGGGGGGATGGAGAGGTCACAGAAAAGACCCAGCTCTGTTTGGACACTAATGAGGACAGGGTGTGGAAGCTGGAAAGCTGAGATGCCGGAAGGCTCAGTACTTGTTAGGCCCGGAAAAGCCATTTTTGAAACTGGCATCTCACTCCCTTTCTCCAAGACAGGAAGGGCAGTCAGAGACCGCCCTCTGCTAGGACTTTCATTTGTGCTATCTTAGCTGGTCCCTTTCTGGGGGCATTTTTACACACTAGTTTTGGTTTATGTGTGTATTACGCAGTGTGGCAAAGTGATCTCTCCTTCCTTTCTTGAGACATATTGTCCTGGTAGGTTCCTTAATCAGCTTGACAACAGTCTGCATTAAAATGTAAGAATAATAATAATAAATAATAAATAATGATAATGGAAACAAAACAAACAAAAACTGGTAGTCACTGGTTGGTCTTACAATGTTCCCTTTTGCTTTGTCTTGTGTCCTTGCTCCCTGGTGGATGATAACTTCATGTTTTTATGTACTGTGGCTAATCCATAAACCTGATTACTTTCCTGCTTCAACCAGAGCACACACACTAAATGTTTGGCTCCTCTAATAACTGCTTTTTAAGTTCTTACAGGAGTGACTTTATTTTTGTTTTGCTTCAGAACAACAAAGGAAAACCCAGCTGTTCTGTTTTGTTTGCAGACAGTTTAAGAAAACAGAGCAAATTGGTTTATGGTTAGTCTGTGACTTTGGGATAACTTCAAGTTCAGCCTCAGGACAGAGATGACCAGGAATGCCCAAGCTTTCCTGAGCAGAGAGAAGCCTGGCTCCAGAGTGAGCAATTTTGGTCAGCAAAGAGGTTATTTAGCTCCTAAAAGTAACGCTTGAGGCTGAGGCCGAGTTGCTGGACGGCTGTAGGGTTTAGCCAGTGCATCATAAGTAATTACTTCTTAGTTCATTCACTTCTTGGCCAGGGGAATTATTTTGAGTGCTGGATAAGATGCAATTTTCTGTGTATTTCCCTTCTAACATCATGCCACTGATAATATTATAATTAATAGGTAGCCTTAGGTGGGGCTGGTACTGTGTTAGGGCTTTTAAAGCATTATCTCATTTGACCATTTCAGAAGTTCCGGTGCTAGCTGTTGCTCACTTTCTCGTTTTTTGTCTGTGAGAAAACTGAAGTTCACGACTTCCCAAGAATCGTGAGTGGAGCCAGGTCTCTGTTGCCCAGTTTCCTGTCCTGTCATGGTGCCTTCAAGGTTTTTCACTGTGTTACTGACTGAGCACTGATGCCAGACTTTTGAGGCAAGAGACAGGTTTGTAGGCCCTGAACCTCGGTAGGCCCCAGTGATATTTTGGATTCTCTGTGTCCCAAATCATGTCAAATTAACACCTTCAGGCCCCTCTTGGCTACTCATGTTTCTTTGAAGTCTGAGTACATACGTATACAAAGGCACACCTGCCTTGGTTTGGACAGACTGAAATGGAAGAGCCTGGGTATGGGTTTTGCTCAGCTGTTCAGTGGCTGCATGAACAGTAGGCAAGCCTGTCGCCCTTTGTGACTCTTCATTTCCTTATCTGGGAAATGGAACTAATACTTCCTGCTTAGCTGGGTGGTGGAGGGAATCACAAAAGGTAGAAGGACAGACTGTCCAGTAAAACCTAAAGCCTGATCCATTTGCTGGCAGTTGATGCTCCTAGAACAAATATTTGTCAAATATTTCTCCAAGAAGGTGGTTTTTTTTTTTTTTAGGAATTATTTTAGTTAGCAAAACAGTGTTTGTAAACTGTATAAAGCCCATGATTTTATAGGCAGATGAGGCTGCATATGGGATCATGATAAGGAAATTTGCTTAAATATAATAGTGAATCTGAGGAAACAGTCTGAGTAAATAAATGATCATGTAAGTATGAGGGCTTGTGAAATCACACAGGTGATAAATGCTTAATTTGGGAGCCAGTCCCCGAGCTGAGATCTGAGCAGACCTTGGGGAAGAAGAACCTGCTTCCTCATGTGCGGTGAGGGTGCGAATTGGTTTAGATCCTCAGCACTGTGGTGATGTTGGCAGTGTGTTGTCCCTTCAGAGAAAGAGCTGGCCCTGGACTTGCCAGAGAGGGAATGGTGAGGGGGGCAGAGAGTCCCTGGGTGGAGACCCCTGCAAGTGTCAGAAATCTCTGACTAGGGAAGCCTACAGCAGGTTTATCACCATCTGGTAGTATTGGCTTTCCAGTGGCTTTTCTGGTGACCCCTCAGAGGACAGGAGCTGTAGGAAACTTGTTATTACTTCCTTATTAGTGACAGCTGTAGCTGTCCTATTGTCTCAGAATTTCCATGGGATGGAAATGCCTGGGTTGGAGGGTAGTGGCAGTGTAATGGCCGAAGCACAGCTCCCACAGAGCCTCTAATTTTAGACATGCAAATAATTTTCAGTTCCACTTTTCCTTCTTCCTGTTAGAGGGAAGCTGTGCCCTGCTGCCATTTCTGAGGCTTGGGCAGACAATGCCGTTATTATGTCACAGCCTAGCTGCTTCTCCAGGGCAGGAGTGGGGTGCTTGTTTTTCTGGGTAGATGTGCCAGGGGCCAGCCCAATATAATTTCATGCCTTCTGAATAACTGAGTGAATACTAAAACGTAGCACCAGATGGACTTTATAGCAATGTGCTGTCTTTCTTGGTGATGGGTAACAAGACCTTTAGTTAGGGAAGACTTTTTACTTATGGAAGACTCTTTTTCATAAAGGAGTGAAAATGTGGAATTTTATGTCAGAACTTGTAGCTCCTTTAGTAGGCTCTTTTTGATTTGTTTTTGAAACAGGATCTCATTGTGCATCCAAGGATGGACTTAATTAAACCTGAGTTCCTCTTGTCTCAGTCTCCTTAGCGGATGTTTACAGGTGCACACCTCCATGATGCCCTGCCTCCCTCCCTCCCTCCCTCCCTCCCTCCCTCCCTCCCTCCCTCCTTCCTTCCTTCCTTCCTCTCTCTCTCCCCTCTCTTTTCTTTTTTTCTTTCTTTCTTGACAGGGTCTCACAGTGTAGCCTTTGTTAGCCTGGAATTCACTATGTAGACCAGTCTGGCCTTGAATTCATAAAGATCTACCTGCTTTTGCCTTCCTAGTGCCAGGATTAAGGTGTGTGCCACCTTGCCCTGCCATATCTAGTGTTTAATAAACTCTTTAGAGTGGGTTTTTTTTTTTTTGTTCTTTTCTTTCTGTGGTGTTGGGGTTGGAACTCAAGGCCTCTCACACACTGAGAAAACACTTTCCACTGAGCTACATCTCTAGCTCCTGGATTCTTAAAAATCTCCTTGGAAGCCCAGGTCAAAAACCCTCCAGTGTAAACCTGTGAACAGGAGCCCCTGCATCTGTGGTCTGGCTTTCTGAGGTCTCAGTTACCGATACTCAACTGAGGCTAGGAACAGTAGGTAGAACATTGGGAGAAAGCAACCACAGTCACATAATTTTTATTAGAATGCATTGCTATAACTTTCTACTTTTATTAGTTTATTGTTGCTAATAATTTAACTATATCTAATTTATAGATCAGGTTTTATCATAGGTCTGTCAGATAAGAAAGAACACATAGATAATGCATGTGGAGGTCAGCGCTGTCTGTGGTTGTAGGCATCCACTGGGAGTCTTAGAGTGTCTCCTCCATGGGAGAGCAGGGCCACTATAAGCTTTGAAAGCCATCAGTCCTTTTCAAAGTTGGACCTTTTCTGAGGTGGGGTCTCACTATGCAGCCCCTGGCTCAGCCTCTGTCAGGCTGGGATTAAAGGTGTGGACTGCATGCCTCGCCAAAGGTGGATGTACTTCCAGGAAAAATTTTTTCTCTTGTGATGAGCAGGTGTGGAGAGGCAGAATACTCAGAAGTTCTTCACCCTCAGCTGAATAGTGCATTTGGGACTGGCTGGTCAGATGCCATGTCTCTTGTCCCGCCTTCCAGAAAATTGTTCTGTGTGCTGGAGATGTAGTTTAGTGGTAGCCAGGCCCTTGGTTTGATCCCCAGCATCTCCCGAAAAACACTACATTTTTATTTATGTGCATGTGTGTGACTGAGAGAGAAAAAGAGTGAGATATCGAGTAAGATGGATGGATGGATGGGTGGATGGATTGGTGGGTGGGTGGGTGGGTGGGTGAGTGGGTGAGTGGGTGAGTAGATAAATAGATAAGGGGTATATGTACCATGGAGCATGTGTGGCAGTCAGAGGACAACTTACGAGAGTTAGTTCTCTCCTTCCACCATGTTGGTCCTGGGGCTCAAATTCAGGTCATCAGGTTTGGCAGCAAGTGTCTTTACCTATTGATCCATCTCGATGGCCCATGAAAGCTACTTGTGCAGCATTTATGTCCATGTCATGCTCTGTACCTAGCCTTTTAATTTATCCAATTACTTTGGACATCATGTCATTTTTGTACCTGTATAAGTCCATTCTTCTAAACAACTGCCTGGAATCCAGCCATATGGACCTTTCTTTCCAGAGGGCCCTCATCTGTTTCGGTACAACCCCTCCCCCTTTCACAAATCCTTCCTGGAGTGCCTTTGGTGTTTATTTCTTGTAACCTTCACAATAAAACACTGCGAGTCAAGAACTGTGGAAGTGTGAGGGGGTTGTTGTGAAGACAGCAGAGATAGTAAGTGGTTTAGAGGCTTTTTACGGGTACAGTTCTGAGTTGCAGAGTTAGAAGAGGTAGGCTGCACTTCACACTCTCAGCTGTTGAATGGATTTCTGCACGGTTGCCCCATTGTATGGATTCAAATCCACACATATGGATTTGAAGAGGGCTGCATCTCCATGTGCTTGCCTGGGTTGAGGTGTGTGCAAGTCTGAGAAGTGAAAAATTTTGTCATGAAAGTTATTTGTATCTTTTAATTTTGACTTAGCTGAGTATCTTTTCCTGTGTTTTGGGGGCATTTACTTGTTGTTGATCCTCAATTCAATAAAAACAAGCCAAAACAAAACCAAAACACTTTTTTGGGGGACTGGGGAGATGGTTCACTTGATAAGGTACTTGCCATGCTAGATTGAGGACCCAGGGTCTAGATCCTGGTACCTGTGTAAAAGCCTTGAATAGAGATGTCTGTGCTGGGGGAAGGGGCAGGGTGGAGGCAAGTGGATCCTTAGAACTTGCTGGCCTGCCATTGTAGTCAGTCAGTGAGCTCTCAGTGAAAAACCTGTCTCAGAAGATAAGGTAGACAGAGATAGAGCAGAAGACACCACTTGAAACTCTGTCCTCACGTGCATGTGCACCCCCCCCCCATGCATATACACCACACACATCAAAACTTGTCTTCCTGTTATTAATTTGTTCATGCTTTTTGGAAATTAAGGAAATGAGTTCTTACACTCTCATTTCTGTTGCAAACCAGCTTCCCCCTAATTGTTTTTTGGTGTAACCCCATTTCTTAGGATCGCAGATAATAGAACTTGGAGGCAGCCTGCCTAATTGGAGTCTTTACTCTATCTCCTAACTAGCTGTGTGTTCTTGGGCATCTGCTTTGACGTTTCTGATCCTTGATGTTCATATCTCTACAATACTGGTAATGTTGTTACTTCTTAGCCAGGGTTGTTGTATAAGTTAAGCGAGAGGTCACACTCTTCCTTGTAAATGGACATAGAATTATAAGAACAATATTTTATAAAATATTGAGGTGCTTACTGTAAAGTTAAAGGAAACATCATAATGATGGGCCAAAATTATGGTATAGAATCTCTTAAATTGGACTTAAGAGGTCACATCTACCATGAATTGTGTGCATCCTGTGCACATTCATATCCCTTCCTATGAATGTATTAAAATGTAGAGTAGTGGAGATTGATAGCATAATTTAAATTATATTTCTCTTTTGATAAGTGTATATATTTCAATTAATATGAGATAAGTGACCATGGGATATGATTAAGGAATGACTAATGTGATATTAGCCGAGAAAGAAGCACAGGGTTATTATGTCCATTTAAAAAAAAAAGGGGGGGATTCTATTTGTCTTGGTGTCTTGAGCATTTTTCTTTATCTTGTGATTGGGCCAGCTCCAGCTGTGCCCACCTCCTGTCCTGGCTCCGTTTTCTGTATAGTCAATAGGAGTTATTTTAAGCTACCAGTGAAAAGCATAAAGGTGTAATCCTTGGCTCCGACTGCTGGGAGATGGGTGGCTGTGACAGTCGGCTCCAACTCTGCCACCTGTTTCCATAGAGCCAGTCAGTACGGTGCATTTCCTGTTGCCCGCTGAGGAGCCATGACTGTGGCAGGGGGTCTTCTCTTTCTCAGCTGACTGCTGGCAGTTCTGTGTGTAGATTCTTTGGATATTGAGGGAGTTGCTACCCAGATCTTGGTTCATGAACTTTGGAGTCAACTGTCACTTTTTTCTAGCTGTGTGACATTGGGCTGTCTCCTCTAATGCCCTCATCCATTAGGTATTGGTTGTTGTTGTGTCATTTTATTTTGCAGAGACATTATCATCACTTAGTATTTAAAAATTAAAAAAAAAAACTCTTGCAGTTTATAGGTGGTTTTACACACACCTGTACCCTGAGGTGTAACAGCATCTCTGAGTTTGCCATTGTTAGTCAGGGTGTGTGTGTGTATTGCATGTAAAGTGAGCTGTTGAGAGGTGCCCTGTGAAGGAAGGAGATAGACAGTATTTCCAGCAACAATGAGAAAACTGTTGCAAGGCCCTCATTTACTTATGTCATTGTGTCATGTGTAGCTGGAAGCCATCATGTGGAGGAGTGACTAAGTTCTAGAGAGGGACAGGTACAAGACAAGAGTCTCAACAAGGCTTGTGTTCTGTGTTGCCAGAGGATCTTGGTGGAAGAAACCATGGGTCAGTGCTTGGCATTTTGGCAAGAGTGTTTGGTAGAGAGCTACAGTTACTACCTGCTTTATTGGTTTAAATTATTTATTCTCTTTTTTGGATACAAAATCAAATCCAGGGCCTCACATGTGCTAGGCAATTGCTTGAACAAAGCAACATCTTAGCCTTGGTACTTTAAATGAGAACTTGTGACCAGCATAGAGTAGCTGTGGTCTTGGGTAGCCACCACCATCCATTAGGAGGAGGTGGCAGGGGCGCACATAGTGTGGAGCCCTGACAGCCCTGGCGTCACCCTCAGCCCAGTACTGACTGGCATGGGGTTGAGCCAACGCCATCTAAGTGTTTGTTAGTTTTTTTTTTAATTGAAAAAATTTATATTGTGAATTTCACATCATGCACCCTGTTCCCTCCCGTCTCCCACCTTCCTGCAGACCCACCGTCCACCCTTGGAATCTGTCCCAGCATAAAAAATAACAGCTCAGCCGGCCGTGGTGGCACACGCCTTTAATCCCAACACTCGGGAGGCAGAGGCAGGTGGATCTTTGCGAGTTCGAGGCCAGCCTGGTCTACAAAGTGAGTCCAGGACAGCCAGAGCTGTTACACAGAGAAACCCTGTCTCGAAAAACCACACACACACACAAAAAGATTAAAAAAAAAAAAAAAGCAGCTCATTTTGGAAGCTGCAGTGTATCTCAGTATGTTCCACAGTATTCCCCTTTGTCTACACATTCTGCTTGCAAATGTTCATTGTGATGATTCCTTGGTCTGGTACAAGGCCCCTGGTTTCCGGTACTCCATCAGTACTGGAACTCTCTCAGATGTGCCATAACTGTCCTGTGTCTTGGAGATCCTGAAGTCCTGGGTTGTGGAGTGTTTGTTAGTTCTAACCCTAGTTCCCAGGTTGATTCCGTTCCCATACCAGTTTATTTTATTTTATTTTTTTTTGGTTTTTTGAGACAGGGTTTCTCTGTGTATGCTTGGCTGTCCTGGACTCACTTTGTAGACCAGGCTGGCCTCGAACTCACAAAGATCCGCCTGCCTCTGCCTCCCAAGTACTGGGATTAAAGGCGTGCGCCACCACCGCCCGGCCCCATACCAGTTTATTTATTTTTATATTTTAAACTCTTATTATTTTTAATTAAAAATTTTAATTTAAAAATTTAAATTTTTTATCTTATGTGTGTTGATATTTTGCTTGTCTGTTCATCACATGCATGCCTGGAGAGGCTAGCTGGGGGTGTTGGGTCCCCTGGGACTGGAATTATGGATGGTTGTGAGCCACTATGTGGGTGATAGGTACCAAACACAGACCCTCTGCAAGAGCAGCCAGTACTCTTGACTGCTGAGCCATCTCTCCAGCTCCTATGTGTTTATTAAAAAAAAAAATCAGACTATAACAGGTATCATATTTGAGCAAAATTTGTTTTTGTAGTTTAGTCGCTATCCCAGTTCATTTTTTAGAAGTTTAATTAGTAATAGTAATATTATTATTAATTTTTATTTTTTTTGGCCAGGCAGTGGTTGCATACACCTTTAATCTCAGCATTTGAGAGGCAGAGGCAGGCAGATCTCTTGAGTTTGAGGTCAGTTTGGCCTATAGAGTGACTTCCAGGACAGCCAGGACTGCTACACACAAAGAAACCTTGTCTCTAAAGACCAAAAATACCCCAAAAGCCAAAAACCAAAAGAAAACTTAATAAATAAAAGAAAGCAAAACCCCTGGTAGTCCCTGCTCTCCTAGGGTTAAGTGCAGCATGGTTTTGCAGGGTGAGATTGGTGTTTCCAGTGTGAATCCTATTTCACTCAGAGATGTAACCTCTTACACACATGTGCTGTGACTTCACTGACTTTTTTTTTTTTTTTAAGTAATTGGGACAGATGGTCTCCTTAAGGGTACTCCAGGAAGCCACAAGACAAACACAAAGTTTTTTCCTGAAGGGTCATTGCTACTCAGTGGATAGTATTTGGGAAGTCTTTTGAAAACAGACATGGACTTGTTATAGGGTAGATATCAAATTTATGTCTGTGTTGTGTGTATCAATGTCAGCAGCTGCAAGAGACAGCAAAGAAATACCCTGATGACCCTCAGGGACAAGTTCATTCTGGGGTGACCTGGGCCACTTGTGAAGTGTTGACACTACTTGCCAAGAAACAGTCTTTTTGTGGGTAACCTAGTGAATACGTCTCATTTCATTATGTAGTTAGTCCCTGTGATATAATCTTCAGTTTTTTGTTTTTGTTTGTTGTTCTCTGTGTGACAGAACCCTGACTGTCTTGGACTTTGTTTGTAGACCAGGGTGGCCTCGAACTCACAGAGGTCTGTCTGCCTCTGCTTCCTGAGTGCTGGGATTAAAGGTGCTTGCCACCATGCACCATGCCAGTTTACTGTTTTGCTTTTTGAGTCTTTTGCTAGGCTGAACATTACTCAGATAAACACATCTCTGATGCTGCTCTTAGGATAAACTGAGATAGTTGAACTAAGAACAGTGATGAGCATCTATTACATTTGGTGAGAAGCATTGTCAGCACATTGTCCACATTGATTCATTTAATCCTATTATGTGGGCACAGAGTGGGAAACCAAGGGCCATACCTCCATCGTGAGCTTCCTTTGCGGTAAGGGCGAGCTGGGCAGGGGGATCCACACAGGCTAGGGTATGTCTGACTCTCCTGGGAGGACAGTTGGTTTAATAGTTGTCCTCACAGGTGAATATGTTCATGCTGAATGCTCTTAGCATATGATAGGAGGGTTATGCTTCCTCTAAACCACAGAAGACAAGTATCTTTGCTGTGGGTTTTATATCTTAGAGCTATCAGGTGGTAAAAGCTGTCTGACTTTTAGAGACTTTAGTGCTGATCAAAGGAATGACATAGTGGCATTGTGTATGGCTTCCAGGCACCTTATTATGAATGAACTTGGATTTTATACAGCTTGAATGTCGACACAGATGACATGAGTTCAGGATGTCCCAGAGTCACATGTGAAGAGCTTCAGGGTTGACGGTAACACGGATCCAGGTGCATGTTTTTCACTTGCAGCCATGCGACCTTGCCATTTGCACAAGCACTGTAACCCCCAGAATGTGTGACTTCATTTGGAAATGGTAGAAAGTGCCAGGCCACAGAGCTATGAGGGTCACATGAGAGAAGGTGTGCCTTGTCCTCTCCTCAGATTACAGTGCTTGGGCAGGTTCTTACATACTACGTACCCTTCCTTACTCCTCTGCTAGCACAACACCTGGGGCTGCTGCATGGCGAAGAATTGCTGAAGGTTGTCCTGCACCGGAGGTGTGTTCGGCAGCTTCTGTCATCCTTAGCACTAGCTATCTGGAGTGATTACCAGATCCTGCTGTGCAGGGAACAAGCATTGGAGAATGACAGCAGTAGGGGGTGGGGAGCACTGAGAGCTCCTACTTGAGATGACAAGTTGAGGTGGGAGAGACTCCTACCCTCAGTGTCCATCTGACCACAGGGTGTGTCTCCAACCTTTGACTTCTTCATGAAGAGGCACATGGGATGTTTAGTTTTTGATTTTCTTTGGAGCCTGTCAGGCAGGCTTTGTACTCACTCAGCTGTGTGGTTAGAGTGAGGGACAACTTTTTTTTTTTTTTTTTTCCTTTAGCTCAGAGCCCCTTAACCTCAGCACCGTTACCACTTTGGGTTGGACAGTTTGTTTGAGAAGGCTTACACATGCAGGGAGGATGTAGTATTTCTGGCTTCTGCCTTCCCGATGCTGGTAGTGTCCCTTCCTTAGTTGTGACAGCTGACAGTCAATGCTTTTAGAGATTGACAAATTTCTGCTTAGGAGTGAGGGACCACCCGGGTGGAGGACTGTTCTCTATAACTGTTCTGAGGTCCTGCTGAGATGATCCTAGTGGGGGAACAGCCCTTCTTCCATTGCTGTAAGATCAACTCGCAATCTCCAGTAGGACAGTAGCCTAACCATCAAGAGCTTATACATGGGACAGACGTCTCAGAGGGGCTTCTCCTCTGGCCCCCTGCTCCTTCAAATGAATGTCTTATACTCTGAGTCCAGCTTGGGAATCTTGGCACTTGGCGTTGGATGCTTCTGATCCATTTTCCCTTGTGTTCTCAACCTCAGTTTCCTCCTCTGCCAAGTGAGGATGGCTGATACTTTCGCTACCTTGCCTGGGGTGGGACAGGAAGCCTGTGTTAATGTGATAGGATGGTTTTGAGCTCTGCTGTGGGGACGTGCCAGTGAAGGGGAGGCCCATAGTTACCAGGAGCTGTGAGGGCAGACGTGCCAAGTTCCACACAGGACATAGGCCCCGTCAAAGGGAGATCCCATTACAATGAGGTTCACTGCCAAATTCTTCCCCCCTACAACAGCTCCCTGTTCAGCTTTGTTTAGAGGCCTCAGGGCACACAACAGGAGAGAATGCTTTTGTTGTCTCAGGCCTGGGACACTAGAGGATGGCAGGATTGTGGCAAGAGGAGAAACCCACTTAAAAATGTGCTGCCAGCCAGTGAAGTTGGGCTGGCTTTCTGAGAACTGAGGGTTCACATGTTTATCAGGGTCCAGAGACCTCCCAACTCAGCACTGGACACACTTGATCAGGACACTACACAGATTCCAGAAGGTCATTCTCTGGTATCCACCCAACTGCCGTGGGCTGTGTTGGCCTCTTGTTTCTCTTTTACAGCTATTGCATCCATTTTAAAGATGAGATGTCTAGAGGCAATGGAGCTAACTGGCCTACAGTGTGTAAGCTGTTCACCAACAGCAACTTAGCTTTCAAAGCCTAAATTTTCTCACAGGCCAAATAGGGCTAATAAACACCTCAGAGGATTGTGATCTAGATTCAATGAGAAAAATGTATCTGAGCCCCTAGCACACAGAAAGCTCTCCATAAATGTCAGCAGCTCCCACTGTTATTGTCTTTAATACCAGCAATAGCAGAGGCACCTGCTTAATGAGGTTTTCCAGGAACACAGGCTTCCCTCTGGCCTAATCCTGTGTTCTATCTCAGGCCTGGTCTGTAAATGTGGGAGGTGCAGCTGCCAAGGGGGTGGGGTGGAGGTGGGTAAAGTGGAAAGGACAAAGAGCTCAAGATTCAGGAAATCAGGCAAAGCATGCCCTCCGGGATAGAACATGTGATCTCATGGTCCGATCAGTCTCACTCAGGCAAGTGGGTAGTTAATGATTGCTAGTCAAAGAATGTCTGACTTGGAAAAAACCTTGGGAACATGAAGCTAAGGAAAGCAGATGAGAGCTAGTTTATGTCCATCTTGAAATGGTTGATAGTGACTGCTTGGTCCCTGAATAGTAGGGATTCTCATACTCTTTGGGCTTTCCTGGTTCAGTATAAGAAAATGCCAGGATTGATTAGTCATGTCTGTCATGACCACAGGGAAGGCATACGTATTTGCTGGATTTGGTTATAGTTGATGGCTAAGATGTGCCCTCTAGACAGTCACCCACCAAATCATAAAATTTAACTATATTATTTTTTAAGGAATTTTAAGAATGTCTAGTTCATGCTGGGCATGGTGGCTTGTGGCTGTAATTCCAGAAGTTGGGAGGTTGAGGCAGAAGAATTTGGAGTTTGGGTTTAGTCTGAGCAAGTAATAAAGACGAGAAAATGAAGCAGGATAAGGAGATAGAGGGGCCTGAGTACCGAGGAGCCAGAAAATCTAAGGAGGAACATTACAGCAACAGATGGGCCCTGAGGGAGAGGGAGGGGCCAAGTGAGCCACAACTAAGCAGGTGACGTGAAGGGGCAGGGCTGAGTTGAGGCTGGCAATCAGAATCAGAAGTTCTGGGTCTTAGCGCTGTTCAGATCCACATTAAGAGCAATGTGAAACCATGGAAAATCCTAAGAAGTAGAAGAACACAATTCAGTTTATGCTATGCATGGAGAAGTGTAGGTGGGAGCAGTGGAAGAGAGGGCTAAGACCTCGTAGCTAATAGATGTGTGATGTTTTAGTCCCGAGTCTCCCAAGTCTTCCTTTGCCAATAGTGCTATGTAGCTCTGGATAGCCATGCTTCTATCTGAGCCTTGTTTCCAAAAGAGATTTGGCCCCTGGGACTCTCAGTCCTGGCTGTATATTAATATCACGTGAGGAGTTTGGGAAACCCAGATATCCAGATTTACTTGGTCTTATAGGGTGCATCAAAATGGAACATTCCAGAGGCCCACAATATGTAGTCATAGTTGAGAAGGGCCCACCAATAGGAATTCTGAAGTCTTGTCTACTCAGTAGTGGGGGAAGTTGCATGCGTACAAGCACACACAGAGTGTGGAACAGGAAACATAGCTTAGTGACACAGTGCTTGCATCCTGTGCATGAGGTTCTGGGCTCTCCAGAACCTCAATGAATGAATGAATGAATGAATGCATTTTGTTTTGAGAGAGTAAATCCTTTATTATTGAAGACTGTGAAAGAAAGGGCACTTTTTCAAGACTGAAATTCAAAAAGCAAACTGTGTGTGCATGTGGTGTCTGTGGGCTACCGCACCCATGTGGAAGTCAGAGGACAACTTATTGGAGTCTCTTCTTCCCTTCTACCATGGGCCCCGGGGATCAAACTCAAGTCTCAGGCTTGGCTGCAAGAGTTACCTCACTGGTTCACATGGGGCTTTCTTAAGAACATGGTTTCTGGGAATCGAACTCAGGTCTTTCTGCTTGTATAACACACTCTCCGCAGCCCCTGACCATAGTTTCTAACAGCTGTGGTACGCTGCAAGAGTAGATGTGCTGTAGTCCACTTAACTTTTCCCCTGTTGACACTTAAGCATCAGCCAAATTTACACCATTTTAATAGCAGTGCAGAGATGTATAGCTTTAGGCCTTCTAACCTTTTCTAGGAAGTAGAGATGACCAGAATTAACTTTCAGATGTCTTCCTCATTGACTGTACTTGCCAGACACATGCCCAAGAAAGAGATGCTTTGTTTACATGACCATCGAGGTGCATGAGACTGCCTGTTCCATGATGCCTACACTGGCACTGGGTGTTACTTAAAAAAAATTCTTAAATTTAATATTCACATTTTCAGACATGCCAGCTGTGTGGTGGCTGCTTCACATTACTTTCTGAGTGTGACTCATATAGATCCAGTTTTGTCTGTTTTGTGTGATCGTTTTTTTGGGGGGTTGATACATGATTCTTTTTTAATGTATGTATATATATTTGCTTGAGTGCTTGTATAGAGGCACTTTTTAGGGTCTTCTATTAAACTTGGAACTTGCCATTTTGGCTAGCTTGCTGGCCAGCAAACCCCTTGAGTCAAATTCTTTCTCCACCTCACAGCATTGGGATTGCAGATGGGTTCTGGGATTTGAACTTAGATTTTCATGCTTGCCCAGCAAACACTTTACCACTGAGCTATCGCCCCAGGCTTTTTTTTCTCTTTCAAGTAAAATAATGTCTACTTTAAGCAAACAAAAGAATATGATCTGCACTTGTCCTAAAAAAATTGTCAATGGAGCAGGGGTCAGCTGGGTCAAGTGTCGTATTACCTGGCTTCAGAGTTCATTAGGTGTGCCAGTCCATCTCACTCTCAGAGCTCTTGTGAGGAGTCTTGTTATCCAGCATCTAACTCCCAGATGATGTGATTGGTGAATGTCTGCAGACTGGAATATGGCTGAGCATCTGCCAGCTAGCTGTTTTGGCCTCCCTGGTTGAGACTCCAGAGGGCAGCCTCTGCTCCAAGAGTGGAAGAGAATACTGAGGCCAAATTCTAGCTTTGCCCTTGCTGCATGACCTTGAGAAGCCCCTCCTGTCTTCTGCGCTCTCTTCCAGCACCAGCCTTAACTTTTCCCACCTGTGAGGACATTGTGTCATCAGGCCTTGGCACAGGAAGTCTTGGGCACGCTGTTGTTGGTGCTGACCTAACCTAACTGTGCCCTGAGGAGTGGGGGATGGAAGAGGAAAGGACTAGTTTGTATTTCTTTTCTGTAGCAGGTTCCAGTTTAGTTGCAGACATGAGCTGAACTGGCACCAGACAGCGTCATCTCATAGCTGGTGTGAGCTTCAAGGGCACAGAGACAAGAGTGAGGCCAGGGGAGTGACCCAGTAGCTATCGTTGCTGCCATTCCTGTTGCTTTGGTGCAGCTAGACCTGCCTGCAGTGTGGGAGGCTCACTTGGGGTACAATGGAGGGTTGCAAGGGAGACTTGCGCTGGTCTTGCCCATCTGGTGTCTGTGTGATTTAGATTGTCTCACAGAGGCGTCATGGCAGAGTTTTCTTATCATGTTGTATATAGTAGACATTTGTTTTATTTTTACTGGCAATTGAAAAACGAATTTCATGCAGATCTAATTCACATACGGTAAAAGTCAGCCCTTTAAAGTGTACAGTCACATTCTTTGAATTATATTTGGGGCCGCATAACCATCATCAGTGCTAAATTCTGGAATTTTTCTCATTACTCCCAAAGGAAATCATGTACCCATCAGAAGTCACTTCTGATTCCTCACTCCCCCCAGCCACTCATTTTTCTTCCTCTCTCCCTCCCTCCCTCCCTCCCTCCCTCCCTGCTTTCTTCCTATGAGTTTGCCTAATGTGTATTTGTGTAAGTAGAATCATACAGCATGTGCCCTTGGTCCTTTTGCGGCCCTCTTAGGGTACATGTTGGTTTGGATTATCTTTCACGGGTTAGTAGACACTTGTTTTTTTTAAATACTTGGCTGTTAAAAATGAAACTACTGTGAATCCTTTTGAAAGTTCTTATATAGATATAAGCTTTCTTTTTAAAAATCTTTTTTTTGTGTGTGTATGTGTGTATGATGTGTGTGTGGGAGTGTACCCATGAGTGTATGTTATAGCACACATGAGGAGTCAGAGACAACTTCTGGTGTCAGTCCTGACCTTGTACCTTGTTTGAGATATGGCTTTCAAGGCTAGCTGGCCCGAGAGCTTCTAGCCATTCTCTGGTGTCTGCCTGCCGTCTTGGTGGAGGAACACTGAGATTATAGATCCACACTCCCGTGTCTGGCTTTGTGTGGGTGCTGGGGATCTGAGCTCAGATCTTAATGCTTACATAGCAAGTGCTTTACTGACTGGGCCAGTCCTAGGCGTAGGTTTTCAGTGTAGGAAGATTTAGGCTTGGAAAGTCAGTGAAGGCACCTGGGGCCTGTGGGTAGTGTTGGCTTCGAAAAACCTGTGTGGATGTGCCCTGCTTACTTTTAAGTGACTCTCTGAGGCTCAGTCTGTCCTTCCCTTTTGCAGATGGGGACACTAAGCCCAGATGAGGTTGCCTCTGTTGCACAGCTAGAAAGTGACTGAGGCAGACCCTCTTTCGTTATTATGCTTCCTTATTTGGAACCCCAGACTTTTATCCTGGCTTCCTGCCTCCCTTGAGGCTAGTATGAATGAAGGAATGGGAGAGGGAGGGAGAAAGGAGACAGATGGGAGAGAGAAGGATGGGGAAAGACAGGTGGGAAAAGGGCTGGGGGAGGGAGGTGCGGTAGGAACTTAGAGCAACCTGCAGAGCTCCGTGATGGTCCAGGGGCAGAAGGGCAGCGAGGGAGGAATTGTAGCAGGTGTGGGCAGGTGGCCTGCTGGTTTGGAAGGTCATCCCTCGCCCGCTTGGGGGGTCCTGGATCCTGCCAGAGCTCCTCCTAATTAGCTGGCGCTAGCCCAGCAGCTATCGATTCGTCCTGGTATTTGAATGTGAGCCTTTGTCTCTGGGAAAAGCACTGCCTGCAGTGCTGGCAGCCTCTTCCTAGAACGCCCTCATTTCTACTGGACATCATCTACACTGCTACTGAGGCTTCCCAGGGCTCTGGCAGTCCCCTGGTGGCCTGGCCTGTCTGGGCTGGCCTCTCTGTTCAAGTGGCTGATTGTGCCCTTTATCACTGACTCGCAGCTTCCCTGGATTTTGTGAAAAACTTGTCAGAAAACAGAGACAGAAGGCTCTCCTCGAGGGGGTGTCGTGATGACTGGTCTTGCTCTGATACCACTATTTTGCAGGTTGTTATGAATCAGTCACTTTGGTTTTTTTTTTAAGTGTTATGAACACATTTGTCTTAATATGAAAAGCCAGACTTACGAAATTAGATCCTTTTTAAAACACAAAGCCAGAATTTTCCCCCTCCACCTGAGTTAAAATGCAATTGCTCTTTTGTGTTTTCCTTAATTCTGCTCGGTGCCTTCATGTGGGACAAAAGTGGGCTGCCCCTTCCTGCTCTGCACTTTCTGTCTTTGCTTTTGGCAGCAGCTGCTTGGTTGGGAGCTGCACTGAAGAGTTTGAGTTGTGAATATGATCCCTGTACATTTATAAAAATGGTTACACCCAAGGGCCTAATGTTGAGCAGGAAGGAGCTTTGATGTTGTATTTTATAGATGCTGCTATCAAGACCTAGAGAGAGGGTGTGACTTGCCCAGGGCCACACAGCTCTTCCAAGTGTGCTGTTAAGCCTTCTGACCTCAGTTACTTACTCTTTCCAGCCTGCTCTCTCAGAATCTGAAGTTCCTATAGTAAACACACAGCATGTTGAGCTCTGGGGTTGAATTCTGATGTGTGCCATTCTTTTGGGGAGAAAACTGAAGGAGTCTATTGATTCTAGAGACGCTAACTATCTCCTTTCCTGCCATTATAGGGGAGGCTGGCCATGCCTGAACCATTTAGCACTCACACTTCCTATATCTGCTTTCAGTATAAAAATTAGCCCAATCCCTGGATGAACTTATGCTGGCAAAGTGGGGAAGTTGAGCTTGGGAGGTAGATTAGGGAAGAAAAATAGTTCCTTCTATATTAAGATTTGCTGACATAATATTGAAAGTCATTGTCCTACTCATCCTTGGCTGAGATAGGTCACCCCATGGGTAGTATCAGAGGTACAGTGTTTCCCCCAGGAGGATAAATTGGGATGAACTAGGGTGGGTTTGTCAGTTAGAAGAAGAAGCTGAAGTAGGAGAGAAGCTCAGGGACAAAACCCTGGCTTTCATCCCCAGCACTTCAAAAACCAGAACAAAGCATACATACAAACAAACAAACAAACAAATGAATGTTCCCTGGAACCCATGTGTTGGAAACAGCCTGCATATGAGAAATGTAAAGATGTACACTAAAACAAAAAAAATATAAACCTAAGAGAAAAATGATGAGGCAGTGGGCTGGACAGAGTGTCTGGAACACCTATGTGGTTACTGCTCATGCTGAGCCTGAGCTCTACCATGTAAACGCCTATGGCAACTTCTTGGACCAGTGGGTCTCAACTCCAGTGTTGCGACCCCTTTGGGATGGAATGATCCTTTCACCCAAGACCATCAGAAAACACATTTACATTGTGATTCATAGCAGTAGCAAAACTACAGTTATGAAGGAGCAATGAAAATAATTTTATGGCTGGGGGTCAACTCAACATGAGGAACTGTATTAAAGGGCTGCAGCTCCTTCTCATCTACAGAAGGAGCGTGGTGTCTTCTCCCTTTGATGTATCTAGCCTTTCAGAGGAAGGGTTTTGTGAATGTGACTATACTCTGGAATCTCCATGGGTTTCTCAGTGCTCTGTGGCTCTAATCAGACCAGACCAAGCCCTGTCTGCTGCTGTAAGCCAAAGAAGGCTTCCTTCTGGTTGAAATACACGATTCCCACATACATACCATGAGGCTCAGTACATGGAATTTCTAGTACATTTACATGTCTTAAACTTACTGTGTGTCTGTGTGTGTGTGTGTGTGTGTGTGTGTGTGTGCTTCTGTGCCTGCACATGTGCTTTTTAAATACTAACTTAATCCTCACCATAGCCTCATAAGGAATCCACACTTTAAAGTTTTCCTTTGTGAATTGAGGAATCTGATATGCTGAGCAAAGTAGTGGTAGGGCTGGGTTCTAACCCTCCGGGACCCAGGGTAGGAAATATCAGAGCTGAGTTCTAACTTGCAGGGTGGCCAATGATTCTTCCTCTTCATTTTCCTTTTTTGTGCTCTAGAAAAGCTGAAATATATGTTAAGAAATGTTAAAAATTTTTTTTCCAGTGCTGGAGATTAAACATAGAGCCTTGTTGTGTACAAATGCTCTACTACTGAGCTGTGTTTCTAGTTCTTCCTTTTAAAATTAAGACTAATGAACCAGCTCATCGGTTAATAGCACTTGCTGCTTTTATAGAAGACCTGGGTTCAGTTCCCAGCACCCACATGGTGGCTTACAACCGTCTGTAACTCTAGCTCTAGCAGATCTTATAACCCTTCAGTTCTCTTTGGGTACCAGGATGTGCATGGTGAACACATGTGCATGCAGGAAAAACACTCATATACACAAAAAGAATTAAAAAAAAAGTTAAGACTTCATTAAAACCTTTTTGCCTTTAAAGTTTGAAGAAATTAGGCCAGCCTGGTCTACAAAGTGAGTCCAGGACAGCTAGAAATACACACAGAGAAACCCTGTCTCGAAAAACCAAAAAAAAAAAAAAAAAGAAAAAAAAATTTGAAGAAATTTCTCAGCCGGGCGGTGGTGGTGCATGCCTTTAATCCCAGCACTTGGGAGGCAGAGGCAGGCGGATCTTTGTGAGTTCGAGGCCAGCCTGGTCTACAAAGCGAGTCCAGGACAGCCAGAGATATTCAGAGAAACCCTGTCTCAAAAAAAAAAAAAAACCAAAAAAAAAAAAATTTGAAGAAATTTCTCAAAGTTGCAAAAATAGCATTTCCCAAGTGTCTTTTGCTCAACGTCCCCAAATTACATAATATGCAAAATAGTCAAAACCAGGGAACTAATAGTATTGATGTAATATAATAAACTCAACTACAGACATTATTTGTTTTTTCAATTGTCTTATTAATGGGCTTGGCCTGGTTTGAGATCTAGTGTAGGAGCTTGCATCATGTTGAATGGTTATGTCCTTCAGTCTTCTGTCTGTACTGGATATGAGCGTTCAGGAAGGAGGAGCATCGGCCATGGGCTCATAGCCTGATATGGGACTGAGGCTGAGTCTGACACTACTAACTTGACTAAGCAGAAACCTTTGTGGGACTGGGGAGATGAGATGGCTCAGTGGTTAGGCACTTGCTATGCAAGTGTGAGGACTGGAGAACCCATATAAATGCTGGGCGAGTGGAGGCCTGCCTGTAATTCCAGTTTCAGGAGGCAGAGACAAGGGATTCGCAGAACAAGGTGGACATATCAGTGAGCTCTGGTTTTGATTGAGAGACCTTGTTTTGGTGAATAAGTTGGAAGGGCAATTGAGGAGGATTTGTGATTGTATCCTCAGGCCTCTCTCTACATGCACACACAGACATGTGCAGTCACAGATTTGTACACCTATAACCACACAGTGTGTACAAACGCATGCACAAGGGTGTGCAGACACACACACAAGAAAAATAGAAAAAGAAAAAAAAATCTTGAATACCTACTCAGCTTTCATTGGAGAAAGTGTTTCCTGGCCCTTACAATTTTGCTGGGTCAATTGGAGTCAGGTTTTTGTTTTGCTTTGTTTTTCGAGACAGGGTTTCTCCGTGTAGCCCCGGCTGTCCTGGAACTCACTCTGTAGACCAGGATGGCCCTAAACTCAGAGATCCACCTGCCCTTGCTGCCCAACTGCTGGGATTAAAGGTGTGTGTCACCACTGCCCAGCTGAGTCAGTACTTATTTTTGCTTTTGGTTGAGCCCATCTCTGAGTTTCTAAGGAAGAGGCTGGGCTGGATGCCTGTTAATCTCTGGCTGGTGCCAGGTACCATGCTAAGCACTTCTTCACATACCTTTTGTGGAACTATGATGGCAATCCCAAGGCCGTGTTCTGTTGTTTCATTTTATAGATATGGAAACCAAGACTCAGAGAAGTTTTGTGACTTACAGGGCTAGCACTAGGAGGGAGGTCCTCCTGTTGGGACTTGGGTCTGAGACAGTGCCAAGCCCTTATACTTGTTATCCTAGATGGGGTGGTAATAACCGAGTGATTTTAGTTTTTTTTCTTAAATTAATTAAATTTGTTGTTATTAGTTGTGTGTGTGTCTGTGTGGAGTTTGTTCTCTTTTTTTCCCCCATCTTTATGTTGGTTCTGGGGATTGAATTCAGGCCATCGGACTTGCATTGTTAGGCAGCAAGTGTCTTTATCTGTGAGCCATCTTGCTGGGGCTCTTAATTTTAGTTTTAAAAAAATTCTTGCTTCAAGAAAGCAGTGAAGCCAGGTTTGGTGGAACACAGCCATAACCCCAATACTTGGGAGTCTGAGGCCAGCCTGACCTGTAGAGAGATGCTGTATTTCAAAAAACAAAACCAAAACAAAGACCCAGAGAAAGAAAGTGCAGTCAGGAAGGTTTTAGGGCAGCTCTGATGACGTGGTTGAGAACATTTGTCCCTATCCATACATGATTTGGGTGTCTCTGTGTGTATGTGTATGTGTTCCCCATGACTTCATATGAGGGGGGGAATCTTTGAAGGGTGGGCTTCTGGGGTTGCTGAGGTGCTAGCCATTGTCCTTTTACTCTTTTCTTTTTTGTGACTACTTCTAAGTAGCACCCTTGTAGATCAACTTGTTTGGATCCACACTCTCTTGCTAAGTGGCGCTAATTGAATTAAGCCGCAGCTCCAAGGTCATGGTTCAAAGCTGGCATCTGGGAGGCTGTGTTAAAAGGTGTTGCTTTGTATTCCAGCTGGCCAGGCGCTAACCCCCATGGCTGTTGATTCAATAGGATTTCTATGAGCACATGCCCAGTGCTAGCCTTGTCCGTCTGTACCAGGGAAGGAAGGTGTAGGATATTGTCCCCCATAGTCATCACCCATTATCCAGAGGGGTTGCAAAGGGGTAGGTGTGGGTCACTTACTCATGTGCCTCACAGCAGGGTAGACTTTGAGGAAGGATGTTCCAGGCTGCAAAGACAACATAGGAACACAGGAGAGAGAGAGACAGGAGTTACCTGTGGAGGGGTCCTTGGGAGGTGAGACTTCTAGGGTGAGCCTGGCATCTTGCCTGGGGCCTGCACACAGGAGCAGCTTAGAGGCTTTGAAATTTGCATTGAAGATGCCAGTCTCCACAGTGGAAGGTAAAGGTACACGTGGGCTCATGATATCCACCTACATGCTGCCTTCATTTCTTTTAAATATGTGAACTGGACACCTAGAACTTGTGGTACCATGGATCTGGTGGCTGTGTAGGGTTCCCCTTAGGGTGGATGCAAGCCTAAGCCGTGTAGCTTCCAGGGGTCAGAGGTCAAGGCTGAACTCTAATCAGAAGTTGGGTACCTGCAGGACCAAGTGCGGTTATTATGTCTACCCCAATGAGTTACTGAGAACTGGCAGGGCAGGTAGGGGGATGAGACTGTGGTCGTTCTCCCTCCAAATAGCTCTAACATGGGCAGGGAACCAGTTGCCAGGCGCCTCTGGGCTTAGTAAGCAAAACCACCATATGACACACCCTGTGGGCAAGGACTCCGGACATGCACCCAGATCCCTCCTGCCCTACCCCCTTCAAAGAAAGTACCTCCTTTCCAGGGGTGGATCAGGCCCCCAGTCTCTGAGATCTTGGCTCTTGATTTGGGGTGTTTCTTTTCATTCAGGTGGCTTGGGTCATGCGGCTGGGAGTTGACTTTGCTGACTTTGGGCTGAGCCAGCGAGTTTTAGAATGTTCAAGGGCAGCCTTTATGCAGCTTCCCAGATGAAGGACAGTTAGGTGGGAAACAGTCATTTTGTTTGTGTCCCAAAGTTAGTAGGTGGTGGCGGAAGGGTTGGTATGGACAGGACATTCTCTTTGTTCTTGTGCTGTTCTGTGACATCGTTGTCTCTGGGTAGGGACTCCCTTTCCTTCTTAGGATCACTTAGAATCCCTTGAGGTTAAAGAACTGTTTGAGTCTATCTCATTCTTTGAGGGAAAAAAGAGTATTGTGGTCAGGCAAGATTGGAGAATCTGGGCCAAAGTCAGAAAAGTTTTTCTTGTGGGACCTGTAAGACTCATTATGCTAGTGACTTCGAGAAATAGTTGTAAAACATTTCTCTTTGCTTTTATTTTACTGTGTCCTTTGTGTTTTCAGGAACCTGAATATTTACTCCTTAAACGCTTATTTATAATCCACTGTGTGCTAGTGACTGCTTTAGAGGCTTGGGCTACATCGTGATTAGTTCAGGCCAATATCTCTTCCCCAGGAGGAACTTACATTTGTTCTAGTAGGAGAGATGTCATGATCGTTATTAAACACTTACTATGTGTTCAGGCATGTGAATTCCATAGTTATCTGGCTTGAGCCTCATATAACCTGGTGAAATATATGCACCATTTTTTTTTCATTAGCTTATTTATTCACTTTACATACTCCACTTTACATTGTAGCTCCTGTCCTTCCTCTCCTCCTAGTCCCGCCCTCTTTCCCCTAGCTAAGTTGCTTTGTCTGGTCTCATTGGGAGAGGATGTGCTTATAGTCCTGCTTCAACTTGATGTGCCAGGGTTGGTTGTTATGGGGATGGGGTGAGGAATATGGGGAAAGAGATCCAAAGGCAGGCAACAGAGTCAGAGACAGCCCCTGCTCTGATTGTTAGGGGACCCTCATGAAAACCAATCTGCCTATCAGCTACATATGTGTAGGGGGCCTAGATCCAGTCCATGCGTGCTCTTTGGTTGGTGGTACAGTCTCTGTGAACCCCTGTGGGTCCAGGTTAATTGACTCTGTAAGTCTTCTTGTGGAGTTCTTGTCCCCTCCAGCTCCCTCAATCCTTTCCCCAACTCTTCCAGGAGACTTTCTGAGTTCCGCCTAAAGTCTGGCTGTGGGTCTCTGTATCTGTGCATATGCACCATTTTAAAATTTCAGCTTTTTAGTTACAGGTGGTTGTGAGCCTCCCCGTATGGGTACTGGGAGCTGAAATTAGATCCCCTGCAAGAATAGCATGCACTCTTAACTGCCGAGGCATCTCTCTAGCCAGCAGGCACCTTTCTAAGGCTTGGGTAACAGAGACTCCAGGGAGTTTGGGACAAGTTTATTTTGTATGAATTGCTCTTTTTTGGCTTGTGCCTCTGAATAGTGAGAATTGGTGTGGTGGTAAGACAAACAACACTTTGGAGGAGGCTTCAGGGTCTGGTGTTGGGATGCTGCAGGCCTTGATGATGTTAAACCACAGCACCCCTTTACGAGGTCTAATGGATAACTAACTCCCCAGACCTGAATCAAGCAGGGAAAGCCATTTCTTTGCAGAACTGCCAGGTTGATTTCATGTTCTAGGAACCAGCATCTTGTGACTGATCATGTTTCTCACTGGCTTTGTTTACTAAGTATCTCAGAAATAGACTTGTTGTCTGTCCTGACACTTCTGCAGGAAGAGAGCATATGGCTCTCATTCTTTGGTGCTAATCCTCCCCCTGGCTTTATTATTTTCCCTCCCCTCATCTTCTCCTGGCTTGATTCCTTTGACTGTTCATTTCATTTGTGTGTGTGTGTGTGTGTGTGTGTGTGTGTGTGTGTGTGTAGTTTGAGCTATTTTAGTCACTGTAAACACTTGATAGAATGGAGCTGGATCTATCTAAGTTTAAATGTAATGGTAAATTGATTAGTGCATAGGGACCCAGGCCCTCACACAGCTGTCTTGGCCTGGGCTTCAGGCTCTGTCCCTTTCTCAGTCAGAAGCTCCAGGAGCTAGTCTGTTTGGCCTTTGCAGCTCTCCTTTAGTGGGTTCCAGAGGAAGCTGCTCTGGCTGTATTGGGTGTCTTTAGTGGTTTGAATTGACCTGAATGTCACTTACAGGGCTGGAAGGAGGCTCTGGGATGTAGCTTCCTTCTTAGTAAGGGCTGCTTAGCCTCAGCCAGGAAAGACACCGTGCTGGGTAGTGTTGTGTCAAGTTGACACAACCTAAGGCTGTCTGGGAAGGGGGAACCATAATATTGTACCACAGGCAACCCTATGGGTCATTTTCTTTATTAGAGATTAATGTGGGAGGGCCCAGCTTATTGTGGGCAGTGCCACTCCTGGGCATGTGGCCTTGGGTTGTGTTAAGAAAATGCAAGCTGAGCTAGCAATGAGGAATAAGCCAGCAAGTAGCATAGCTCCTTGGTCTTTGCTTCAGTTCCCATGTCCGGGTTTCCCCCTTGAGTTCCTGTCCTGATTTCCCTTCATGACAGACTACAAGCTGTTAGATGAAGTATAAGCCCTCTCCTCCCCAAGTTGATTTTAGTCATGATCTGCCACAGCAATAGCAACTGAACAGGGATAGACATAGTGGCTTCTAACTATTGCTTTAAGGGCATCAGCCTCTACATAGGGATCAGCACTGTATGCCACTTCAGCTGTGTCCCACTCACAGTTATTCTCAGTGCTGGGAGAATAGTAGGGGAAGAGGGTATTAATAAAGAAGCAGACCTGAAGAAGTTCAGTTTGTCCTGCTAGGTAATGGGGGCGGGGGGGGGGGCTGCATCCCAGTATAAAGTATCAGCTCCTTGGCAGCTTCTAAGCCAGGGATCCTCAGTAGGAGCCCAGGGAGCCTCAGTGAACTGTCTGAGAGAGAACATGGGAAGAGTTTAGGATTTGAGAATTGGATGATGTGGGGCCCAAATGCTGGCCACAGCTGTGTATGTGTGGGCAAATGATTTAAATAAATAAATGATTTAAAATAAAAGGTGTGCATGGATTCCTGCCCTGTCAGTGGCCCAGCACTGCTGTGAAGAATCCTGTTCACACACTAAAGAAGGTGGAGCAGTTAGTTCAAGGTCACAGAGACGTTAGGTAGCAGGACCATGGTTTTCCCAGGCAGCTGACCCTACTGTAATGCTATATGATCACATAGGAAACAGTCTGGGATGGTTTTGAGTGTGATGCTGGTGATGTGAGTTATAGCCTAAAAGTGCATATCATAGCTGTTAAGTTGGTTGGAATGGCCACATTATCTCTAGCATGCAGCATCCATCAGTTTATCTGGTTGGGACACGTACCTGAGTTTCTAGTACCACTTAGCAAGCCACATGGGCCTCAGAGTTCTGGTCTTTGAGAGAAACGCAGCCTGCGGCCCTTAGCTGGGTGCACCTACCTGCCATTGTGAGCACTAGATACAGAGAGTACCCTCCACAGCTGCCCAGGGTGCACCGCCTGCTAACAGACTGTCCTGTGGAGGGATAGACAAGGGACAGCTCAGTGTGTTGTTTAGAGAGCCTTGGGAAGTGGCACTAGGCTGTCAGTAACCCAAAAGACAGAACCTTTGCCAATTCCTGGGAACCTTGGACATTGTTTTGAGATTGAGTCTCATTTTGTAGCCCAGGCTAGTCTTGAATTTATGACAGTCTTTCTGCCTCAGCCTCCTGAGTGCTGTGATTACAGATGTCAGCCACCGTGCCTACTGAAGCTTTATAATTTCAAAAGCATTTTATAAACTCTACAGTGCTTTAGAGATGCATTTTTTTCCCCTAAACTGACAGGAACAAAACCGAAATGCATAAAACTGGATAGATCTGCCAGACTGGAGCAGAGAGATGAAAGTGTGCAAGCATAAATATGATTTATTTCTGGTTATAAAAATACTGTACATGTGTTTATGTGGGTTTTGGCAAGTAGAGGAAAGCATAAAACTGAGCGCAAAAGCACCTGCAATTAATTCTAAGTAGGTACATCAATTAATGTATTAGTAAAACCTCTTCCAGCCTTTTTTTAAAAAAATAATTTAAAAACAAAACAACAACAACAAAAACCAGGGGCTTGCTGTGTAGCCCAGGCTGTTCTCAAAATTGTAATCTTCCTGCTTTAGCTTTCTGAGTTCTAGGATCACATGCCTGGATGTTGGGCTCCGTCAGTGTTGTAAGACAAATAGTTTATAACTCCTTACATTATGGAAGCTGTTCTGCACTTCTCTCTTTTCAGTCAGTTTGTTGAGAGTTTATTTTATAAAGTCCTGACACAGTGCTGGACACAAGATACACATCTGGGCTGCTGTTGTGTGGTACTGACTGTGTGCCTGCTCTGCTGGGCCCAGGCTTGGGGACCCTGAGAGGTAAGAAGCCCTGGTGAGCCTCGTGATGTGCTTGGGGCTAGGGCTAGTAGGGCGGCTGGCTCATTGGGTATGGGAGCTTGCCTCCGTAGGGACCTGAGTTCAATCCCTCGGGCCCACATGGTGGAAGAAGAGAACTGACTCTCACAAGTGGCCCTCTGACGTCAGTCACATATGCATGGTTAGGCAGCTGGATAACAGCAGCTGAGTGAAAGTGTAACTATGATGCCTTTGTACATTAGAAAGGAGCTCAGGAGAAACAGGTTAAGTGAGAACTGGGACCTGGGTAAGTGCCAGCCGGTGGGGGGTGGGTAGCCATGATCAGATCTGAATGGTGGCTCCCTTTACTCTTGAGATTTGGATTTGAGTGTCAGCCTCTTTTATTAGCTGTCTCGTTCATTTCCTGGTATGAACTGACCAATTACTCACACAAATGGCAGGTTCCCCTGGAAGGTTAGATACCTGTGAGGGTGGAACAGGGGATTTCTTTCCTTTTGTCCCTCTCCTTTGCAGGGTGACTGGGAGGGGCCTGGAGAGTCAGGCTACCTGGGGTGTGTACTTTTTTGGCTCCCTGTGAGTGGGAATGAGAGAGGGAGGTGGGGGTGGGGTGGGGAGAGAGGGTTGTGGGGCTAAGGCAGTGGAGGAAGGCTGTGGCTGCTACACTCTACCCTGCCTTGGGACATGCTCTGGGGAGGGACATAGGGGTGGCAAGGAGAGCCTTTGCCTTGTGTGACAGCATCAGAGAAGCTGTCTGTTCTCCCTTTTCCTGGGTATATGCCCATGGCCATTACCATTGCCCAAGAGACTTGCCACTTAATTGGTCTGTGACCTGCCTGCTACCCTGTAACCCTACTTCCTTCTCTGAACTTGAGTAGAGTGATAAGCCTCAGGAAGGGGCAGCCCTGTTAGGTTTTGTTTAGTAAACTCTTGTCCAAGTCTAAAATAAAGTGACCCAGGTTAAAGGATGAAACAAAGTTGTGGTGGGCATTTTGCCAGGGTGCCCACATTGTACTTTGCCTGTCTGTTCTAGAAGGATATTTAGTCGCCCCCTCCTGTAGTGTCAAGCACGATCAGAATCTCTCTCCTTCCTTCCTTCCCCCCCCCCCCCCCCTTCCCTCTATCTCTCTCTATTTTTGAGACATGGTCCCACTATGTAGCCCTGGTTGACCTGAAACTAGCTTTGTAGACCACGGTGGCCTTGAACGCACAGAGATCTGCCTGCAGAATGCTGGGAGTAAAGGTTTGTGCCATCATGTCTGGCCTTTCCTCTTTGTTTCTTAACAATTTGAGGAAAAGTTGATTTGCTTTTAAAAATACCATCTAACCTGAGCATGGTTTTACACGCCTTTAATCCCTCAGGAGGCAGAAGCAGGTGGATCTTTGTGAGATCAAGCCTGGTCTACATATTGACTTTCAGAATAGCCAGGGCTACCTAGAGAGACCCTGTCTCAAGAAACAAAACAGAAACAAAAATAACAACAAACAAAAAGATACAAGGCAGGAAGATTGACAGTTTGAGGCCAGCCTGGGCAAACATAATGAGATACTATCTAGGGAAGAAAAAAAACAAATCAGTGTGTGAGCATGCCCATTCACACTGTACAGAGTGGGAGCTTAACATGGCTGTACAGACTTAGCAGCCTGTGTGTGTGTACAGCGATAATCATGGGTGTCAGGTTATGTGTGGAGCCAGGGACAGAAGAGGAACCATAATTTTTGCAGGAAAGATTTTTTTTTGGTTCTCTGTTACATTTGCTTTTCCTTATATATTGTTTAAAAGATGATTTTTTTTTGTTAAAGGAAAAGGAACTGTGCATTTAAGATAAGGAGTAAAATAAAGTGAAATAAATAATTGGGTTTTGTGGCTATCAAAGGCACATTATTTCTGAGATCACTGTGTTTCTGCACTGTTCCAATATTTATACAGAAATAAGAGAATACAAAGTACGGACATATCCTGAGATTTTGGTTGGATTTTCATTTATAATAGTGTTCTTTTTCCTTTGTTTCACTGAGCTGAGTTTAGTGATATTTCAGGAGGGTTCAGCCAGTGGCTCTCCAAAGACAATAAATATTGCTTTGTGGGGAGGTCTCCACCCTGTGCCTTACTTGGTGACCATTAAATGGCAGCCAAATGTCAGCACCCATTATGCAAATGTTGGGGTGGACAGATTTGAGTCAGTTCCTTACCTTTTGGCATGACATACTGTGGATTTGGTGGCAGTGATTTAGGGTGCTGATCTGGCAAGTGGGGATACTTCTTGTTTCTTGTTCTTTCGGGGACTTTGCTTGTCTTTTTTTGCCTGTTGGCAAGACCCCTGTTTTCGTGGTAAGTCATGTGGAGCTCCCAGTGCTTGGGGAACTATGTATACTTGCTTCTGTGAAGTTTACCACATGTGGATGTTTGAGTTCCCAGGGCTTGGGGAACTGTGTATACCTGCTTTCATGAAGTTCACATCTGAATGTTTTGTAAACTGAACTTGGCACTGTTAGCTGCAGAGCAAAGGCCCACATTGCAGCTGGTCATGGTTCAGTGCTGGAGGTGGGAGCAGCTGATTTCAAAATCATCTGAAAATCACATTCCAGGTCTTTCCCACAATGCCACCTTTTAGCCTGGTGCTTCCAGAAGCTCCCCTGAATTGTATCTTAGCACTAGATTCTCCTTCCTGCCTCTCATTAGTGTAGAGGTGTTTGAGCTCAGCAGTGTGGGGACAAGTGAATAAAACAACGACAAGCTGAGGAATTTGGCTAATTCACCTTAGATTATCTGACTAGAGTTGGTTGCAGAATATTTCCCAATGAGGCAGACTGGCTTCTGGTGATTTTTTTTTTTTAAGAATGAGTGGGCACGCTATTGTCCTGTGGTGAGAGGGGATGCTGGCCACAGCACAGAACTGTTAATAAATGGGTAGGCTTTATGCTCAGTCCCTTTCTAGAAGCTTTCAAGGGGGCATCAGATGTAGGAATGAAGCTAAAAATGGGTATGTCTGAAGTACAGCTGTGTCAACAATAGATCATAAAATTAGGGCCACTGTTTAGATGAATGAGCACAGCACAGCATACTCCAAGCAGCTATCACTTGCAGAAGTAAGTTGACAAAGGCACTTTCCTGTGAGCTAGCACATTTGGCCTCCCATTGTAGCTTTTAGTGTCATTGTTTGGTTTTGTCTTCATTTTGACAAGACTTTGCTTTTCAAGCGAAATTCTTGCACATAATTGCATTTAGCAATAGTCTAGGACACTATTTCCACTTCTGCCTAGAGGCAGCAAGTGCTTCCTCCTTCTGTGACATGATTTGAGAACCCTGTCCACAGAGCCAGGCTGCCTGAGTTCAGACACCTGCCCTCCTGCTCCTGTTGACACTGGACAAGTTACTTAACCTTTCTGTGCCTCAGTTTCCTACTCTGTAAAATGGGGAGAACAGAATGTCTGCTATCAGGTTGTCATGAGAACTAAATATATCAGACTAAGTAAAGAATTAAAGGAGTTCAGGGCACCTGTAAGTTTTATACATGCTGGTTATATACGGTGATTAAGATATAAGGGCAATGAGTATAGCATTGATCTGTTGAGTCTGGAATCTGGCTTTGCCTGTGTGTCTGTGGCCACGCCCTTTTCTTTCCTTAGGTTCTGATTTTACACCTGTAAAATGAAGAACTCTGACTTCAACAGTACTTTTCTTAGACTCCATAGTAATGGTAAAGATAGGAGGCATCAGGCACACATGATAGAAACTTCTAGACTTCTGTGCCAGCTCTAACTATAAGGTTTATTTCACTTAATGGATTTTGGCCAGAGCGGGTGTGTGTGTGTGTGTGTGTGTGTGTGTGTGTGTGTGTGTATTATGACAAAACTAGAGTATGGAAGTGTCTGAGTGAAATGACCAAAGGACCCTTGTAGAGAAGATACAGGAGGTTGTGGGTAGTCAAGGGGAGACTGGTAGGGGTGGGTTGGGTTGGCATTTTCTTGGGGAGAGGAATTTGAAGACCCAAGAGCACATGGTTTGGCTTACAGCTAAACATAGTGTGGAAGAAAGTGGTGGCTGCTGCTAGCAATTTGTCCAAAAGGTTAGGAGGTGATTTTCTTATTAGGGAGAAACAAATATCTCATATTATAAGGTGTCAGGTTTATCATTTGGATACAGGGACCAAATTTTCGGGGAGAGACTAAGGGGGGGGAACAGAGAGAGAAAAAACTTGAATATAGAAACCCAGCTTATGGGAGTTGGAGAGATGACTCAGCAGTTAAGAGTACTGGCTGCTGTTCCAAAGGACCCAGGTTCAAATCCCAGCACCCATATGGCAGCTCACAGCTGTCTGTAACTCCTGTTTTAGAGTATTGGACACTGTCATACAGACATATGTGCAGGCAAAACGCAAAAATACATAAAAAATAAAAATATATTATTGAAAAAAGGAAGGAAGCTCAGTTTACAGGCATTCTCCCCATTTGAAGAGAGGCGGGCTTGCCTGAGCCAGAACTGTGCTGGAGGTCTTGCCAATAGTTCCTTTTGCTTCCCCCTTGCCTTTTCTTTCCTTTCCATTCTGATAATCACTAGGAATTTCCCAAACCAGTTGCGCATTCACTCACTGGCATTATCACACAGCAATGAGGAGCTGACTTGCCAAGTGGAAAACCATTCAAAGACTGAACGTGTGGCTTTGAGTCAGCTCGTTCCCTGGGTTTTAGAAGTTTGCACTTATGGCGCACGCCTTTAATCCCAGCACTTGGGAGGCAGAGGCAGGTGGATCTTTGTGAGTTCGAGGCCAGCCTGGTCTACAAAGTGAGTCCAGGACAGCCAGAGCTACACAGAGAAACCCTGTCTCGAAAAAACCAAAAAAAAAAAAAAAAAAGAAGTTTGCACTTATTAAGGTGGAATTTGGCAGAGACGGCTCAGTAGGTGAAGGCATATGGCACCAAGCCTGACAATTTGGGTTCAATTCCCCAGAACTTACATGGTAGAAGGAGAGAACTGACCCCTGAGAGCTGTCCTCTGACTTGCACATGCTCCAGTACGTGCATCCTTTGCCCCCCACAAAATAAATACGTGCAATCAAGTGAAATTTGAAGTTTCTTACATTTTTTTCTTTCAGTTGTGATGATCCTGTATTTTTTTTTTTTTTTGGCACAACGAGAATTTTGATTATTTGTACCTTCCTGGGTCACTTCATATGTCTCAAAGCATCCCCCCCTCCTCTGTGTGTGTTCACATGTGTAAGTGTAGGCACCTGCATACTTATGTGGGACAATCTCAGGTGTTTGTCCTTGCCTTCTACCTTGCTTAACACAACTAAGTGGCCTGAGAGCTTGGGGGAATATTTTTCTGGTTTTCTGTCTTTCCCGCAGGAGTGCAAGGATTGCAGACATGTGTTTTGTGTACCCCCTTTCGATGTGGGATCTGAACTTGGGTTGTCAGGTTTGTGTGGCGAGCACTTTACACTTCCCGCCTCCTACCCCAAAGCCCTCTTTCAAAACCGAGGTCCAGCAGTTCATCCAGCAGGCCTCCCACCCTCCCCTGCCCATGTTATCCTGCCCACACCTTCAGTTACTACTTTCTATGTCTTGATGCTTTGTTCTCCAGTGAGGCTGCTGCCCAGCGCAGACAGAGCCACAGTTATATTTCTTTTCTACTCAGTTCAACTTTTTGTTTAAATGAGGGAGCCATGGAGTCAGTTCTTGAATCTGTCATGAATGGCTGATGCTAATAGGCGTAAGCATACTGTCCTTTTACCTTGTTCCGGAACACTGTGCTGCTGCCTGGATTACTAGCTGGAGAGGGTTGAACATTTGGTTGTACAAGTGGATCACTGGCTT
The DNA here is from genome assembly GCA_907164525.1 of Lophiomys imhausi. NCBI lineage: Eukaryota > Metazoa > Chordata > Mammalia > Rodentia > Muridae > Lophiomys > Lophiomys imhausi. The sequence continues at coordinate 6,056,414 of CAJQZJ010000309.1, read as the reverse complement.
CATGCGTGAGCTGTGCTGTCGTTTCCTGTATTCCATGTGGCATCTGAACTAGGGCTACCTGGAGTTTTTCCAGATCTGACAGAGCTGTCTCATTCAGCTGTTTTTTTGAGACCTGCTAGGAAGGTCTGACACACAGTAGGTAACAGGAAGAGCCCAGTATACAGAGTCCTGTGGTACTAGAAGGGAAAACAAGGATAGATTAGGTTTCTCCTAGGCTTGCTGCCCAGTCTCCTGGAGGAACCTTCTGATTTCCCTTAGCAGTGCCATCTGGCAGGGCCTGAAGGTATGTAGGAAGAAGTGAGGTGCTGGGCTGTCAGTGTTTGATCTTGTGTGTGGCTCTGGGATCCGAGTGAGGGGTGAACACCCAGAACTGGAAGGATCAGGACTCTAGTGGGCTGATAATCTAATCTAAGTAAATCTCTTGGGGTGTAGTAGATACCCTTTGAAAGATGCCAAATGACTGGTGGATATTGGTTCTCAGTCTTCAAGATTAAAAAAAAAATGCGGGGAACGGAGGTTGATTGTATGCTGTACCTAAAGAGAACATATACCAGTTATCTACTTTGTTGTCTTGTAAAAGTGTAGCCTTAGAAAATTCACATTTTCAATGTGATGTCTCTTGTTTCAAAAATAGATGACCAATTCAACTATATACCTGCTGGTCTCTGAGGCCTGATGAGGGCTTGTAAAGGCTAGAAGTGTTCATGTGAGAGTAAATGAGTCAGTACATACAGACACGCCCTCCCTCATAGAGCCAGATTAGATGGGTGTCATTCCATCACCCAGATAATCAGATGCCAGTGTTGCCACAGAGTGGGTATGGTGTGCAGAGCAGGCAGAGTTGGCACCAGCGGGTGATTGGTGATGAGGACCAAGTCCTTTGCCTATGAGAAAGCCTTCCACGTGCCACATCCCTCCCCCATGTGTCTAGTGCTGCCCCCTCATTCTTGCTACAAGTTTGATTTTTCCTGCCTTACATTCTTAGGACTTCTGTGCCATGTGGGAGGGATATAATATAAGCGATCCTTCAGCTGCACTGTGTGGCCTTGCCCTCCCACTCCAGTGTTTTCTCCTAAGTTCTTCCAGACACCCCAGGCAGGCTACACTGCTGTAGACCAGTGGGTGTTCCGAGTCATGCCCATGGTCTCTCCCCTCCCGATTTTACTCATGCTGTCCCATCTTCCTGGAATACACCACCTCCAGTTTATAGAAATCCTCCCCCCAACTCTGCCTTCAAAAGGCTCAACACAAAGGCACGCTTTCGCATCACCAGGCTGCCCTCCTCACTCTGTAAATTTGTAATCGGTCATGACTTTCTCTCAGATTCCACGGCCCTTGCTTGCGTCTCTAGCATAACACTTGCATCATGGCACTTCAGAGGCCTGAGGTCTTCCTAGATGATGAGGCCATTGTGGAAGGTTCATATCTGACTCATCACCATGGTCCCTCAGGATTTGGTAACTGTCAATGAAAAAAAAATTCTTTTTTTTGAGTTAGATGCTTGATGTTGGGTAATAGAGAACTGAGTCAAGAGGAAGCTGTGGAAGGTCTACCGAGAATTGAGAGCAGGGGGTGGTGGCTGGAGTAGAGGTGTGAGGAAGCAGGTAGAACAGATTTAATTTTCCTTCAGGATATGGCAGCACTTGACACTGTCCGTCCCTCCTACTGCATGGCTCACATTGTGGCATCATACTTCGTAAGGGATTGAAAGCTAGGATTGTAGTTCTGTACTTGACACCTATGAGGAACCGAAAGCAGGGACAGAACCAAGTGAACCTTAGCCCACCCTTTATGGGCTAAGGATGGTTTTCCACATGTGTATCTCTTCCTATGTGTACACTCACTGTGAAGGTTTCTGTATGTTCTCTGAGGTGGTGAGCATGTAGGGATGGGCTAGGCTTGTACACACCCAAAGACAGTGAGAAGAAGCAGTGTGCTATCGCAAGAACCGTGGTTTGGGAGCCTAGAGAACTGGATTCTAGCCTTAGATCTGCCTCTTCCAGCCAGGTGACTTTTAGTGAGATCTCAGCTCAGGATTTATTTCCTTTACTGGCTTAAGTGGTTGCTTGGATCCTTTTGGGCTATGAAAATATGTGACTCAGGGTTAGGCTGTCATCACTGTAGGCTTGTAAACCCATGTTATGCCATTTCCTAGCACACAAAGTATGTACCCACCCAACACAAGAGTTAGCATAGGGTCGTTTAAGGGCTGCTTTGAAACAAGATTTCAGGATAATGGTCAGATATGGGTGAGCTTCAGAATTCCTTGAAATACAGTCAGAAAGAGTTGAGATAGGGTGAGATTCCACGGCAGGAGTGTTCCCATGAAAGGAAAGGCTACCAGGCAACATGTGCAGTGTGGTCTTGATGCTGTTTCTGTCAGAATTTCTGTATTGTTGCTGATAAAACAGAACGAAACAGAATAGGTCAAGTTGTTGAGAAATTTGGAACATAGGCTGAGTGTCTGTTGTAAGGCATAAGGAAGATATTATTGTTATGACCCCTTCTGTTGGGTCTTGACTATGGAGCTCTAGTGGGTCTGTTTCATAAGTGAGCAAATGTCAGTGGTGCTATCTTTATCTTTCTTAGATCTGTTTGAAAGTCTGGCCCAGTTTCTTAAATTGTTTCTTTTCACATTTGTTTGTACTATGATGTAGAGGTCAGAGGTCAACTTCAGAGTAAGTTTCCCTGCCACATGGGTTTGGGGACTCAGATTGAGACCGTCAATCCTGGCAGCAAGCTCCTTTATTTCCTCAGCCATCTCACCAGCTCTGTGGCCTTGTTTCTGTTGGTCAAGGAGGACCAATGGTCATCTTTCCCCTAAGGCCAAGGCAAAGGTATTGTTTCCAGGTTGACCAGTAGACTCAAAGACAGTCAGCATGACTGGGATGGGACTCAAGACGGAGTCAGGAGTAAACATAGAGAAGGCTGGGACTAAGAGGTACCCCAGCCTTCCATGGAGAGGAGAAGAACATCTTGTGTACCCAGCAGTCTCTAAAGTCAGCATTGTGTTGCCCTGTTCTGTCTTGCTGACAGTGACCTTGGACAAGCTGGCTTCCCAACCTATGTTTCTTCATCTATAACCTATGGCCTGAGAGTATGTGAATAAAATAGGATTACATATTGAAAGCAATTTCAAGCTTGTAACTTTTTCTCAGAAAACTTTTTTTTTTTTTTGAGACAAGGTCTTACTATGTAGCCTTGGCTGGTCTTGAACTCACAGAGAATTTCACAGAACTGTTTTTTTTTTTTTTTTTAAAGCTCTGTAGTGAATGGATATGAGGGAGGTTCTTCAGGTGGAAGAAACGAATATCCAGTGTTAATAGCTCTTCACAGACACCTGGGCTTGTAGATCAGACACAAAGGAAACGTCCTTCCTTTCCTGAATAATATGTTGCTTCCCCTTATGCGAAACACAAAGTCTTTGTGGTCCTTCCATTTTGTGCTTCTGATAGTGGTATGGACTCTGAGATGTGTCTGTCTTTCAGTGAAGAAACAGAACTGAAGTGTGGTTCTGTTTCTGTCTCCATGCCTCCTTAGTTCACTGTCTTCTAGTGAGTCCAGCATGAGCTTGTGGTCCTAGTATGCCCATTATCTAATTCATGAAAATCTAGGAATCTGGACTTTTTTTTTTTTTTTTTGAGACCAGGAGGTCTCATGTATCCCAGGCTCAGGTGAGCTTCGAATTTCTTATGTAGTTGAGGTTGACTTTAAACTTCTGATCCTCCTGCCTCCACCTTCCAGGTGCTGGAACTGTATGTAGACTGTGTTGGGGGTTAATCCCAAAGCTTCATGTATGCTAGGCAAACACTCTACAAGTTGAGTTACATTCCCAGTCTGTAATCTAGACTTTGAATGTGAAATATATTACTTGTTAAAAGAGGTGTAGGTTTGGGTTGTTTTAGACTTTAGTGTCAATGAACCGAACTCATGGCCAACCTGATTTAGCTCCTGGGTCACTAATTCTTGACTTACATTTAGTTTCATAGTGGGGAGGGAAGTTAAAGCTATAAGCAAGGATTCCTATAAACAAGCAATAGATAATAAACTATTTTTAATTTAAAAATTCAGTTTAATTTTAAAAAGTACACTTTTTAATTATGAGTGTTTGATTTCATACCTGTTTCTGAGAGCATATACTGACTCTGGAGCAGGTTGCTCTTGTGTGGTGCCATGGCTTTGAATGCTGAAGGTGTGCCAGGCCCCCTGCTGGGAGCTACAGATGGTGCATGGTGTGTGGTGAACCTCTGAGCATCTCTATTCATGGCTGTAGGATGTGGGCTCCTCTTCCTGGGCCAGTGTATTAATTGTGCATCACAACATCATTGAATATTAGTCTAGTTACTTCCAGAGCCATAAAGAATTATGATTATATAAAGGGAAACAGTAAATGATAAAACTAATGCACACATATTATATAAAATTCAAGGGACTGGGGAAGTAGCTCAGTGGTATAGCATATGGTTATCATGCACAAGACCCTGGGTTTGATTCCCATCAGCACATATACATGTACAAAATCAGATCATACATAAAGATAGAAGAAAAAGGGAGGGATTACTTAGTCTTTTCTCCCTTCTTCCCTTCCCAGTTCTGTTAACAAAAACCTCACTCATATTATTATATTTCCTTTAATGGGGATAAAGTGATTTGATAAGAAATATGCCAACCCTGTACACCCACAAATGGTGCTTCGGGAACTTTTTCTTTCTCTTTTGTTTATCCAGGATTTCTTTAGTGATCCCTTTGTGATTGGTGTAAAAGCATGGAGGTCAGGTCTGTGAGATTTGAGGGACTGAAGGCTTTAGTGGGTGAGCACCAATTGTGTTAGAAAAACATCTGACTTTAGCTGCCAAAGAGAGTGAAGCTGGCTGTGCTGGCGCACACCTTTAATCCCAGCCCTGTGGAGGCAGAGGCAGGTGGATCTCTGTGAGTTTGAGACCAGCCTGGTCTACAAGGAGAGTTCAGGACAGATAGGGCTTTGTTACACAGAGAAACCCTGTCTTGAAAAACCGAGAGAGAGAGAGAGAGAGAGAGAGAGAGAATGAATGAATGAAATCTATAAAGATGAGTCCTACATTTTCAACACGAAGCTCTGTTTTTCTTTCTTTTTCTCCTTCTCTTCCATGTGGGAGATTGGAAATGCTTTCTGTACTCCCTTCTCCAACTCTCCCTCAATTTCATGAAGGTCCATGTTAGATGACTCAGTTAAACTTAGGGGGACATTTTTTCTTAACACAGTGTCTTGGTTGCCTGTTGTTTGGGACCAGTGATAGAGGTGAGAATACGGGAGGTTCTGGACATTCAAATGTAAAGCAGATTAATTCGCGGGAATGTTGTATTTTTCTGGACAGATGTTTTGCTCTTTATGGAGTATTTTGGAAGGAAGAGAAGGGGCAGGGTTTTGTTCATGGTTCAGTTCTGCTTTGGTCCTAGGTGGGAATAGCCTTAGTTACTTTTAACAGCAGGCCTGATTGATAGCACTTTAACAGATTTAAGTGATGGAAAGTTTTACTTCTTTCTCATATACCACTATCATGGAAACAGCAGTTCAGGACCCTCAGAAGACTGCAACATCATCTTTCACCTTGCTGCATGTGGTTGTACCACCTCTCAGTCTGGGCTGGTTCATGCACCCCAGAAGTCCTGTCTCAGCCAAGTGTCCTCAGAGGTCAGAGTGAGCTCTGCTGTACCAGTTCTCCTGCAGCAGCCTTCCTGGAAGTCCCATGGAACATTTCTGCTTATGTCTCACCCGTCCTCCTGTGGTCAGGTGCACACAGCCAGCAGCAAGGGAGGGTGGGAATGCAGGCTTAATCTATAGTGCCATGTCTGACATTGAGATCAAACCTCCTTTCAGAGAAGGGGAATAAAAGAGTTTATGTGGATGGCAAGCTGTGTTTGCAAAGTACTGCAGGAGGTGGTAGGGACTTGTATGCTGGACTCCTTCCCACTCTTCTGGTTGTTTCTATCCCCAGAACCATCTAACTGTTCTGTGCAGTGATCATGGCTTCTTAGGTCTTTGTTGTATTGACTTTGTATATGGAATGAAGATGAAGTGTACCCAGAGAGGGGGAGCCAAAGATCAACCAACACAGAGTGAGTTGTGTGGAGTTGTGGATGAGCCAGGGGCCTGGTGCCAGAAGACCCCGGTCAAGGTGGAGTCTTCACTGGGCCTGGTGACGTCCCTTACTTCTCTCAGCTTTGTCAGTAAGACAGGGCTAAGAGTATCTCATAGGGCTGTTCTGCGGCTCCACTGACAGGTGCTATGGAAGGCCCTGGTGGGCATGTTGTTCATACCATCTGTGATCTACTATGTCAGAATGCTTCCAGCAGTTCTCTAAAGCTCCCTGTGGCATGGGATCTCCACCCGTGGGGCTAGGATTGCATGGTTAGGTGAAGACCTTTGATGGAACGTCCTCTGAAAGTTGACTCAGGTTCAGAATCCTGAACTCTTCTGTTTTTGAAAAATAAAGGATTTCTTTTTATTACTTTCAATTATGTGTATGTCTGTGTGTGGGCATGTGCACATGAGTGCAGTACCCATGGAGGCCAGAGGAGATAGGTCCCTGGGAGCTGTCCAGTGTGGATATTGAGAATTAAACTTGGGTCACTCTGCAAAGCACTACTGGCTCTTAACCACCGAGTCATCTCTCCAGTTCTGCTTCTCACTAGCTTTACAGACAGCTTTGTCCCAGAGGGAAGAAAACACTGGAAACATATACCTTGTCTTTCTTGGGGCTTTGCTGGTGTCTTTTGGAGTGGTTATTTTGTGATGGTGAATGAGTAGTATGTTAATATTTTGGCATTTGAGACAAGATATCCTCGTATAACCTAGTCGGCTCTGAACTCATGATTGTCCTTCCTCAGCCTCTCCAGTGCTGGAATGACAGACATGCTCTAATAGTTTAAACATTATTAGGCTTATTTACAATCCCTTACACTACCCCACTGGTATTAGAACAAGCACCGTATTAAAGACAGGGTCCCTGTCATAGGGTTGTCATGAGGATGAGTTAGGGTGGAGATAGACAGCTACTAGCCTGGTGCTCAGTGCTTTGTTAGGACTCAGTGAGAACTGGTAGGGAATGACCCCCTAGACTGCATGAGGATGGCTTCCCAGGGTGCTTTGATTTTCTACTTTTTTTCAGTTCTCGTACTTAAACCCAAGCCTTATATGCATGATAGATAAGTACCCTACCACTGAGCCAAAGTCTGGCCTGACTTCTTTTTTTTGTGATATTCCCATTCATAACCTCTGGATTTTGGTTTACCATTGGTGTAAAACACCATGAAATAAAACAGATAGGAAAAGGAGCTGAGAGAGGCTGAGAAGCCTAACCTAAGTCTGACTCCACAGTAGCCACGGGCAGCTCCTAAGCTGAATACCAACACTTAGTCTTAATCTTTTCAGAAAAGAGAGACTGTCTCAACAAGATGGAAGGAGAGGACCAATGCCCTGAAGTGCTTGTCTGACCTTCACACATGTTCATACATGGAGACACATACACACATTGTTGTTATCAGCAGATGGCCATAAATGTGGGGCTCTCCATTTTGTTCCACTGTCTATTTATCTGTCAGTGCTATGCTGACTTGATTACAGTAGCTTTATAATAAATCATGAAATCAGAAAAAAAGTACTTAATCCTTTCTGTTAGGCCCTGGATCCCACATTGTTTCTTTGGTCCTTTCTTTGTCTACCCTGGCCTCAAAAAATTAATCAACCAATCGATTAATTCAGCTTATATGATTTTATTTTCACTAACTCTGTACTGTGCACTGCATTGTGCTCAGGACATTGAAAATGCAAACAGACCAACTCTCCTCTCATAGAGCTTACCTTTGGTGGGGAAAGAGACATAAGTATATTAACAAAGGCAGAATGTTGGATGGGCTTTACAGCTCAGAAGAAAAGTGCAGTGTCATAGGAGATACAGCATGAAGAGGATGGAGTAGGTGCATTTTATATGTGGTGGGCAAGGAAGTTCTTTCTGAGGGGGCATCAGCAGCAGCAGCTGAAAAAGCCGGGAGGCCAGGCCAATTGACTTGTTAATGGACTAGTGAACAGCAGGTTAGTGAGGAGTTTAATGAGTTGGGGGAGGGTACTTTGGACTTTTGAGTTCTCGATGCTTATTGGTTACCTGCATGGAATTGTTGTTCAGCCTGTTGGAACAGGAGCCTGGAGTCCAGGGAGGACATTGAGGCTGGAATTATAAACTTGAGAGCCTTTAACTGTGTGGAACCATGAGGTAGGACGAGAGTACATCAGAGAGGTGGCACTGGCCACGTGGTGTCCTGACTGCCAATATTCCTGGGGTATAACCAGTTATCTACTTCACCGACCTTGGATCTGAATCTGGGCAGAGTGACCAGTGATTAGTAATTGAGTCCTTCCATGATTATGGGTGGATTAATTACTTTGGTGTGGAAATCCTTTGGAATGATGGGACAGGGAGCAGCAACATGGAAGTTAGTCACAGTTGAGTGAGTCTGTGTTGAAGATCTGGCCTCGTTTTGTGTGTGTGTGTGTGTGTAGGGGGGCAGTGCACCGTTGACCTTTCAAAGGACTTAATGGTCTTGAAGGTGGAAGAGAAGGAATGGCTTGGATCAGCAGAAGGGACAGAGATGACACCCATTCTGCGTGTCTTTAGACCAGACACGTGTTTGGCTGTAGTAGTAGCTTAGCATTACGCCCATGCTTGCTAGCTGGCTTCTCCTCAGGGCACACTGGGGATGTGGAACAGAGACTTGAGAAGGTTTCAACCTTGAGCCTCAGGGTGCTGATGCAGAGTATCAGGGTAAGCAGAGAAGAGCCCTTCTCCCCTGATGGAAAGTAACCTGTAGACTTGGCCTGAATTGAAATCTTCTTTTTCATGCCTGTCCCACCCTGGTGTGGATGTTGGCTCTGGCTGGCCTACGATGGCCTTCCAGGAGGATGCAGTCTGTCCAGAAGAACTTGGCGGCAGAGGCTGGAACAGAAAAAGAACAAATGACAATTCATTCAGTGCTCCCCATTAACTGAACTGTTTCCCCTTTTGGTCTTAAGGGAAGTCTGTAAGAAAGCAGGGTGTTAAACTTTCCCCAGAATTTAGGCCCCCATTTCACATCACCTCAATTCTGTTTTTCTTCAGTTTCACTTAAACGATGAAATGGCACAGTGACTATGAAAGCTGATGTAGGTATTAGTGGTTATTGCTACAGTTGCATTAAAAGACACTATTTCCTCTGATCCCTTGCTGATTCATCCTATTTATATCTATTTAGCAAATATTAGAACAGAAACTGGTACTATGCATACTCCTGTACAAACCACACACACATACATGCACACACAGAGTAAACATGCTTTGTACACATTAACTCATTTAATCTCCACAATGGCTCTAAGTGGTAGAAACTTGTGATTTTGCTCCAGTTTACAGAAAAGGAATCAGGGGCAAAGGGGTTAAATACAAATTACCCGATTAGCAAGAGACAGAATGAAAGTTTGAACTAGGGAGCCTAGCTCTGGGTCTATTCTCTCCAGCGTTATATTCTAAAGCCTGTTAGTTTCTTTACTAAAGGATAATGGCAGGAGCCTGGGGATGTAGCCGTTGGTAGAGTGTTTACTTGGCATGCATGACACCCTTAGGGTCAATTCCTAGTGCTGCTTAAAGTGACCCTGGTAGTGCAGGTCTGTAATCCCAGCACTTGGTAGGTAGAGGAAGGAGGATCAGAAGTTCATGTATGTGGAAAGATATATAGAAAAGTAAAAAGCTTGAACTAAACTGAGTCTTAAAAAAAAGAACAATGATACGGGTGTAGTGGCACATGCCTTCAATCCCAGCACTTGGGAGACAGAGGCAGGCAGATCTCTGTGAGTTCAAGTCCAGCCTGGTCTACAGAGTGAGTCCAGGACAGCCAAGGCTGTTACACAGAGAAACCCAGTCTCCTTAAAAAAAAATGATGACGGGCCATAGAATACTTGTTGTTCTTTATATACAGTACATTGTGTTGTATATTTCAGTTGTATGAGTAATACCTTCATCCTTGGAAAGTATTAGAAGCCATGTTTACACAGAAGGCAATAAAGGCTCAGAGTTATTGAGTACTTTATTCTGAGTCCAAAGCTAGTGGGAGGAGATGGGATTCAAACCTGACCTGTCTGTCTTCAGACCTCTGAAGAGATGTTATATTTCCTTCACTGGTAACTTGTCTGTCACTTCCTTTTCAGTCCACCTGTGGCCCAGAGCTCCCAGTAGAGCCATAGAGGAATGATAGCCACATTTGTCTGGCCTGACATGAGTCACACAGGTGTCCCTCAATGCCAGAGGCTTGGCTTGAAAGCTCTTAATTCCCTAGAGCCCCTCCAAACCCCTCATTCTGTTTTGTGCCTGGTGTTTCCCTATAGCGTTGTACATGTCCTTTTTCTGCACAGGGGTCAGGCAGATGGAAACACCAAGTGCCAGTGTCCAGTTTTTGGCTGGCATCAGAGCATGTGGGTTTCCTATGAAGTGCCTGGGTGGCGTGAGCAAGGGTGGGGACCATCTGTGTGCTCCTGTAAAGGAAATCGTAGTTCTTTTCTTTTTTTTTCTCTTTCTTCTCTTTCTTCTTCTTCTTCTTCTTCTTCTTCTTCTTCTTCTTCTTCTTCTTCCTCCTCCTCCTCCTCCTCCTCCTCCTCCTCCTCCTCCTCTTCTTCTTCTTCTTCTTCTTCTTCTTTATGGGAAAGGGAGCTTTGTGTCTCAATTGAGTCTTTGTGGCGTTGTATTACAGAGAGTCACAGAAAATGTTCCGTGTAAATGACTATGTGCCCTGATTAGAGACTCAATAGGCACCATTGTGTCATATTGCTATTATTGGCGATTGGAGGATACTAAATGATATTCTCATCAGGCTGAAAAACCTCAGTGTTAGCAGCGAGACTCGGGGTTAATTATACTGCTCTGAATTAGAGCATAGAATTAAGTTTCAGAGAGAAGGAAGGCTATTGCTCTTGCCCCTCTGTTTCTTCAGGGTTGTCACTGGGGAGTTTGATCAGAATATTTTTTAACCCATCTTCTAAATTTGTACTCTTGGCATTTTGCTCTCTGAGTTACTACCCCTTTTAGTGCTGGGAAACACAGGACCAATTTATAGGACAAGTTGGCGACTTTGTCTGTTTAATAGTGTATTCTCAGTCAACAGCGGTGTAAAAAATAGCACGGAGATTGAAGTCTTAAGGGAGTACTTGGTTCTCTAGAGGAGCCTCTTTAATTTAGCTCTTGTCTCTCCTGCCTTTGAATTATTGGCTCCTCTGATCTCAGCTCACCTCTGTGAAGAAGTGACACACTGACCTACATCGTGGCTGGAACAGAGAGAAGTGCTATCTCTGCTCCGCCTGGCTCAGCATTCCTAGCACAAGCTTCCAGAGAGATAGTCTAGGGCCCAGGCTGAGCTTCTCGGGTTTTGCCACTGATTTCTTTGCTTTGTTTTCATTGCACAGTTTTGCTCTTTGAGGCATACTAGTGGTAAATGTGGTATATCCCTTTCTCTACTATCTTTTGTTTATAAATTTCATCTCATTAGTATCAGGTCTGTGCCACATATTTCTTTCCTCTTTAATATCACCTGAATTTTTAAATACAATTATCATTCTGAAATCCCCTAGGAAACAGTTTTCTTTAGTGGGAGCTTTGTATTTCATGTGTGTCACTACTTAACCGTTTCACCATATGTGGATGTTCAAGTCAAATCCTGTGCGTTTGTCCCTGTGGCTAGTGCAGGTTACAATGTACTGCAATCATAGAGGTCAGAGGACAACCTTGAGCCCTGGGCCTCTCCTTCCATCCTGTTTGAGACAGTCTTTTATTCACCACCGTGTGGTGGCCTGGGAGCTTCTGGAGATTTTCTTGTCTCTACCTCCCTTCCTGCTGAGGCATGCTGGGGTTGCAGAGACTGTGTCAGCTTTATGTGGGTTTTCAGAATCTGAACTCAGGTCCTCATGTTTGCATGGCAAATTCTTCACCCATTCAAAGAGCCCTCTCCAGCCTTCAATGGAAGATTTAACCCCAAATCTGCCTGCCTTCGTATCCGGTGCTATCTCTAGTGGTATTACATCTCCTATCTTCTTACCTGTCAGAGTTCTGTAATCATTCTAGCAAAAACAGGTCCATATTGCTCCCCATGAGTGAGTGCATCTTACTTGGCAGGTCCAGAAGTCCTTTCTTCTTTTCTATATCCATGGCCAACAGTTCTGAAGGCAGGTGCTAGATGAGACTGTTCCTCACCTTGTATAAGGAGTGGTTGTCTTATGTAGCATGCATCAAGCATCCATGTTAAAGGACTATCATATTGTTTGGAATAAATTATATTTAAGAAGAAAATATACTTGGAAGGCCACCTCAAGTCAGAAGTTTATAATGTAACCTTCATGGTTTAGAACTCTTATAGGGGTCTCAGCATTAGTGTTGGGAAGTATCAATTACCAGTTATGGTCAGTCAAGTGACATTTTTTTCCATGTTTATAGTATGTAAAACAGATCTTGATCTCCCCTCCCTTCTTTTTTCCACGAATAGAACTCAGGGCCTCAGACATGCTAAGCAAATACTATTACAGAGTTACCCCAGCTCATAGACTTCTGTTACACAGTCCTGATGGCCACAGTAATTGTTTTCTAAGTTGTATTCTCTCAGAACCAGGAGGTTTTGGACTCTTTGATCAGAAGAACTGGGTGAGAAAATCAAGCGATTTACAGAGCCCTTGGCAGCACAGAGAGATGCTGCAGTGTGTGTGTGTGTGTGTGGGGAGGGGGGGGGCTAAGTTTGTGCAAGCCATGGGAGATGCAGAGCACAGGCAGATGATACCCAGTGGCCAAAGCACCATGGGGAATGTGGCAAAGAACCGGAGTCCCTGACATGTGGCTTGGATGACGCCATCCCTGCTGTCCTCGGCACACTTTACTCTTCCTTGTCCCTGGATCTCTGCGGGCTGCCTCTCTGCTTGGCCTGCCCCACCCTCTTGCTTCCACAGGGCTTCCTTTCCTTAGGCTCATTTCAGATCTTTCTTTGCTTATGCATAAACCTCCACACAGTTTGGCTTCTCAGCCTCTGGTGCCCTTGCAGCTGCTCTCTGTATCTGTCATGTGGATCCCTTTTTCTGTGAGGTGTGTCATGCCATTTTGACTTCATCTCTGCAGTAGAGGCTGCAGTGCTGCCTTGCCTGTAGGAAGTGTGTAGTGAACTCTGTTCTTCACGCCCAAGATGACTTCCAGGGGCGGGAGGGTGTCACAGCAGAGTTGACATTGGAGACGTCAGTTTCTGTGCAGGCAATAGGGAAACCTCCATTCAGTCCCTAGGGAGGACCATCTTTTCATTTATTAAATGGCTGATAATAAACTTGAGTTTTGAGTGCTTACTCGATGCTAATTGCTTCTTCCAAACTCTTTAATCCTTACAACTACCAGGGAGTTAGGTTTTGTTATTCAGGCATGATGGTCCTTTGGCCCAGAAAGGCTAAAGGGCTCAAGTGTGACAGTAATAGTTAACGGTCCCCTCCGATTTGTCAAGTTGCAAGTCTCAGATTTGTTTCTTGGGAAGACAAGCTACTGTTCCCTGTTATTCACTAGAGTTCCCACACGACACAGGCTTTGCTATGCAACAGAGCTCCAGGAAGCTCCATTGCAAGACCCTGGTGGTACTGTGTAAAATGTACATGTTTGACAACTTTTAGACCATTATGAAGAGAGAGAGAGAGAGAGAGAGAGAGAGAGAGAGAGAGAGAGAGAGA
>CAJQZJ010000309.1:6021632-6032794 GCA_907164525.1 Lophiomys imhausi | reverse complement strand
TTCCTGTCCTTTCTGTAGTGAGCACCCCAGCCATTCCTGTCCTTTCTATAGTGAGCACCCGACCATTCCTGTCCTTTCTGTAGTGAGCACCCAGTGAGCCTACTCTGCTGGTTTCATAGCCTCTGCAGTTAGATGGTTTGAGAATGCGTGGTTCTGTGGTATGTGCACAGAAGTATGTTGTTTTTTGTACACAGAGCTGATAAAGTCTGCTGTGTTACCAACTATGGTTTTTTCCTAGATTGAGTTTCTTTTTATTGTTTTGTATTGGGGTGTGTGTGTGTGTGTGTGTGTGTGTGTGTGTGTGTGTGTGTGTGTCAGACAGGTCAATGTTGGATGTCTTCTTGTATTGCCTTCCACCTTCTTTTTCAAGACAGGTTTTCTCAATGAACTCAGAATTCACTAATCTGGACTAGCTGTCCAGCAAGCCCCAGGGAATCCTCCTGTCTCTGCCTTTTCAGTGTTGAATTACAGTCACATGGTGCTATGAGAACTCAGGCTGTCATGCCGAGGCTGCAAGCACTTTGTAGACAATAATCTTCCCAGCCTGTATTTTTATTTTTGAAACAGGATTTCAGGTAGTCCAGACTGGTGTCAAACTAACTCTGTAACTGACCTGGTTTGACCTTTCTGCCTCCAGCTAACCAAGCGTTGACATTTCAGGTGTGTGCCACTGTGCCGAGCTAAATTTATTTTTTAGAGCAGTTTTAGGCTCACAGCAGAATTAAATAGAAGACATTTCACATCTCCTCCTCAAACCTACACATCCAGCCACTCCACTTGGCAGCATACCTGTCAGGATGGCAGCTGCAGTAACTGTGCAGTCCTGTGGTTAGCACGCAGGGTCTCCAGTTTACGTCACCGGCAGCGGTGTGCTTTCTGTGGCTTCCAACAGATTCGTGGTGGCACGTGATGGTGATTCCTTTTTCCTGAGTTCCGTTAGGACCTGTGTCAGCTCACATATCTATTTGTCAGAATGCCTCAGTGCCTGGTATCCACCAGGCTGTTTCTGAGCCTTTGAGCTTTAATTTGGAAAGTTAACTAAACATCAGAGAATGTGATGTGGTGACATGGCTTTTACTGAGAAAATGTAATTTATAAAAGCTTCAGTAAATAGCAGTAAAAACAGGGAACTTATTTATTTTTGATGATAAGCTCATTTGGTGAATTTAGTGAAGCAGAGGTCTCTCTGGTTAGGTCTGAACTGGGGTGTGGTGTGCTCCCTTCTGTGGCAAGTAGCCTTTTTAGAGGAGGTCTTCCTGCTCTTGCTTTTGGTACAACTTGTAGGCATAGCTTTCCTGTGTGTCTTGGTAAGTCTAACAGGATTTTACCAGGGTACCTGGTAAACATTTCTGTCTTCTCATCAGTGTACAGCTGCCTCAGGGAAATGGCCAATTAGCTGATGGCATCTTAGATTCTGTGGTACCTCTTTTCTTTATTCCCAGGGCCTGATAGCAATAGCTGCCATCCAGGGCTCTTGCTACAGTTAGAAGGACTGTTAATGGAGAAATGAAAATTCCCTACTCTACAATCGGCAGATGAACACTTTCCACATTTTTGCTGTATTTCTTAGGGCTTTACCCCTCCCAGAGCACATTACAGAAGTGATCATATGGTGTTTCTGAAATGATTATATGGCATAGATCATGTTTTTGGTGTCCTATTATGAATGCTCTCTCTTGTTGATAACTTTTTTAAAATACCCTGTTGTTAGTAGCTAGCCATCTAGAACATATTATTGTAAGATTTTGTTATTAACTTTTCTCATTACTCTGCATTTCATGATTTTGGACATGTAATTTTCATTATCTTCAATGCTACCATAAGTGTGCATGTGTATGGATGTGTATGTACACGTGTATACACATATGTATGCCATGTGTTTGAGCATTAAAGGTCTGTGATGGGGTGTAGGGATCCAAGCTAGAGCTGGAATATTATTACATTTGATTTCCAGGTCAAGCTACTTGAGATTTTTTTGATTTAGAGGAAGTTATTTGATTATATTCTTTCCACTCCCATACATAAGGAAGTATGGAATTTTTTTTTTTTCCTGATGATTGTGTTAGCCTATGAAAGTGGAAAAATGCGCTCCTTGTTTTCTTTTCTTTTTTTTTTTTGGTTTTTCGAGACAAGGTTTCTCTGAATATCTCTGGCTGTCCTGGACTCGCTTTGTAGACCAGGCTGGCCTCGAACTCACAAAGATCCGCCTGCCTCTGCCTCCCAAGTGCTGGGATTAAAGGCGTGCGCCACCACCGGGCGCGCTCCTTGTTTTCTTCCTGGCTTTTAGGACATTGTGAGATGGGACTCAGCTGATAACTGAATCTCTATGGTTCTAGTGTTTCTATGAGGCAGCCCCTGAGCTCAGGGCTTGATGTGACTAGTCTACTATTCACAGCAGCTCTGTGAGGGCTATGCGTGATCACTCCCATCTTACAGAGGAGGAGTTAGCTCTTGGGCCCCAAAATAGGACTAAGATTCAAGGCTCAGCTCCTGTCCATGGTGCTCTGTACGTCTGTGTGTTCTGGGTTTCTGTGTAGTTCTTAACTGGAGGTGGTTTTTATACTCCATAGGAAAGTTAATGCCAGGAGACCTTCTGAGGGGCTGTTGGCCTTGGATGGATGTTGCTAAGAAGCCTATAGTGCTTAGGGCTGTCTCCCCAGCAGCAGCTCCTACAGTCCCAGTGTGATGCAGGAATGGAGAGTCCCTGTGGGAAGCAGTGACCCTGAAGAGACTGTACTTTTAGGAGGCAGCTAGGAGGAAGTGAGAGCAAGTGTGCACAGCAGTGTGACCTCGTCTCAATTTTATCATCTGGGACCAAGGAGCTAAACTTTTTGAGGTCAGAGACTAGGAGGTGCTTCTTCTTTGGCATCTCGAACATGCATTCTGGAATTCGACTCCCCAGATATGCATCCTTACATCCTCTCTGACTTTGAGAAAATTACTGTAATTTAGCATCATTTTTTTGTCATCTAGGTAAAGAGATGATAGTCACACCGGAAGTACCATGAACTGTGTCAGGAGGACATTGAGAGCGTTCAGAAGTGAGAGTCTTGAAGGATGAAACTGATGAGGATGATGATGGTGGTACTTCAGTGAGCATGCAGGTGGCAGGCTTTCTGTCTTGCTCCATGAACATCAGTTGCATTTTGAATAAAATGCCATGTCGTGAGTCATAGGCCACATGCTCTGTCCAGGTTGCATGATTTTAAATTGACCCTTGGAGTCGTAGAGGGACTTGTCCAGCCTGTTAGAAGTTCATCCTCTTCTGAGTTTGGTATCTTTTTTGTCTCCCGAGTGTTTGCCGTGTCTGTGTTCTTGCTGCATATACTGGGTCTCCTGATGTTTCCCTTCACAATGCCCTTTTTTTGAAAATGTTGAGTGGGAGCTCTGAGTCAGACTGATTTTTATTCTGTGTCACCACAGATTCTGTTTCACACCAGAACCAGGTAATAACCCTGAATATGAATTTCTTCCCTGGTATACTCAGATCACCTCTCGTGTCTCACAAGGTGTTTGGGAGTATGAAATGAAGGGAGTAGATAGATCTATCTATTATCTGTCCATACCCCATATAGAGTGGGTGCTTGTAAGGACTCAACATGCACCCCACCAAGATGCCTTTATGGAGTGATATGGACTATGTTTTTGCCTGGGTGATTGTCTATGAGGGTGGAACAGTGATTTTTCATGTCTTCAAAGCCCCGAATCTTCTGCCAGGTCTCTGAGGTTAATATATACTGCCCTCTTGCTTGCTTGTCTTCTATTCGTTTTCCTTCCACCCCTGCCAGTGTGATGTTGCATTCTCTGTAGAACTTCCCTGATGAAATCTGATCTCTAGAGGCTTAAGGGCAGGTCTTGTGACTGACATGTGAAGAACAGCCATATTCAAAGTCTTCACAAAGGCCCCTAGGCGCTGTGCTTCAAGGAGGCTAGCTTACCAGGCAGGCTGACACACAAGTGCCTTCCTGCCATTCCACATGCAGACAGGGTAGGGTGGTGTCTGAGGATGTCATTCCACATGCAGGCTGAGGGTCTGGTCTAGGAAACACCACTGTGACCATCTTATTTCTGGCCCCTGATGCTGACCTGGGGATTTTTCAGGACTCTGCTTGGCTCAGCCTTGCTAATGGTGGGACTAACCAGCGTGTTGAAGATGCACCAAGGCTCTCTGGTTTCTTTCCAGGCTTTTTGAGTCGTTTTTAAAATTTTTCCCAGCTTGGTTACTCACTGGCATGCATAGGTCAATATACAAGGTGTTCTTGGAGACGCCAGAACCTAATGTTGACTTTTGCTTCCTGGGATGTGTTCTGAGGAGGAAGTGGGTTTTCAGGTTGTGGTGGGAATAGGATGTGGTCTGGGGTGATTGGTACTGCACACAGAGGATAAGGTTAACCAGGACTGGGGAGCTCCTCCATTTTGTACTTTTGGGCCGAAATACCTCAAAGGGAGCTTTGTGTGCCAGGGAGGTGCCCTCAATTCTGTGTTTATTTTTAACACTTGAATGGCAGGCAGAAACACACATGTTCACTTTATCGTGTATAATTAATTTATTTCTGTCAAAAATTTGTAAGATGCAAGTTCAAGTCCCAGCTTTGATATTTATTTGCTAGTTGTGTGAGGTCTCACCAATATATTTTGCCTTTCTTTCTGAGCTTCATGTTCCTGGGTTCAAAAAAGCAGAACAAAACTCATAGTTTCAAGGTTTTAGTGAGTTATTGCCTGTAAAGCACTCAGTGTATAGTTCTTGCCACAAAGCAATGCGGTGATGGAAGCTGTTATCCTAATTATTAGAGAGGTAGCTGGGTATGGTAGTGATGATGCCAGTGTTGGCAATGACAATTATTGAGTGCTTCCGGTGTGTCATCTGTTTTTCCACGTACTTTGTATCAGTTATCACATTCAATCCTCATAATAACCCAAGGAAGTAACTGATGTTGTAACCTCTTCTTTAGAGACAATTTAATGCAGGTACAGACAGGTTAACTGACTTACCCACCATTGCCCAGGTGATGAATAGAACAGATCAGGCCTTTAGAATCAGGATATCTGTGGCTGGCCCAGTTGCATGCCATCTCCTCATGGTGTGGCCAACCACAAAATATTAACTACCAAATAAGAGTCACGATACCAATCCTCCTCTGCCCTCAGCCTTTGTTGTCTAGTGGCATTTAATGGTAGATGCTTAGGCCTCATTTGCTGATGAACTGACTAGGGAGATTATTATGTGGTTGCAAAGAGCTCCAGAAGTCAAGGTAGGTGTTGTTATTTTCAATGCTTTTGAGGTGCTTATTGTTGGGGTGTAAGCAGCACCCCCATTTCTAAACCACCCGAGAGACACAGTGTAAAAGAATGGAGAGATCAAAACACCGTCTTTCTTACTGGTAGAGGCTCAGGTCGAGGATGTGGCGTAGGTGTGGGCAAGCATAGGCTTCCTGGTGCGAATCTGAGGTTCATTATGTGCACCCACCAGTCGTGCCAGCCTGGGAGCCAGGGTCCTTCTGGCATGAGCGCTGGAGTTAGTGGTGGCAGCTGTAGTCATAAGAGATTCACAGAGGAGATAACTCATTCTTACTCCCTGGGAGAATGGAGCAGAGAGGCAGTTGGAAGCTGAGAATTTTGTGGGGAAATTATTCTATTTGGAAACTAGAAGATGCTAATTGTGTACAGGAAGGCCCCTGTTACCCCCCTTGAGAACAGATTCACAATCCCTACCTTTGGGCTCAGCTTGTTTACCCACCAGTTCCTGGCCTTTCCATTCTTCCAATTGCTCATATGGAAAGCTTTGGAGTCCATCTTGAGGCCTGCCCTCTGAAACTTGTATCCCGCCCACCTACCTGTCTGTGGGCTTGACCTACAAAGCAAATGCAGACCCTGACCACTTCTCACACCTCCTGGGTACTGCTTGAGTCCAAGTCAGTGTTGTTTCTGGTCTGGATAACTATAGGGTCACCCCAGTGTTCCCTCTACATTTGCCACAGACCCTCTTGTGTCTGTTTCCACAAGGCAACCAGAATTCCCTTTTAAGAATTGAAGTTGGACCAGTCATGGTGCCTCATACCTTTAATTTCAGCACTTGGGAGGCAGAGGCAGCTGAATCTCTGTGAGTTTGAGGCCAGCCTGGTCTACAAAGTGAGTCCAGGGCATCCAGAGCTTGTTATACAGAGAAACCCTGTCTCGAAAAACAAAACAAAACAAAACAAACAAACAAACAAAAAGAATTGAAGTTGGATCACTTATTCCTTTCCCAAGCTAACCCTCTAGTGGTCCTTATTCTCACTCAGGGAGAAAGATCTTTACAAAGCCTGATATGGCTTGTCACTATCACCTTCGATTCCTCCTTTCTTACTTTCTCTGAATGGCACCAATGGCCCCACTACCTCCTTGACCACGCTGATCTCCTCATTGCTTCTGGGCTGCTCACAACTCCCGAAGTACAGCTAGGCCTTGACTTGTTACAGCTCAATTTAGATTTTTATTTTATTTTTTAAATTAAATTAAATTTATTTATTTATTTATTTATTTTTGTGTGTGGGAGAAGTGACTTTGAGACAGGCTGGCCTCAATCTTTCTGTGTACCGGAGGGATGATCTTGAACTTGATCTCGAACTTCTGACTTTCCTGCCTTCACTTCCCAAGTGCTAGGATTACAAGCATATACTACCACATCTGGTTTCAACTCAGAAATAAGAAAATTATTATGTGTGTGAGGATTTTCATGAGCCATGATGCATATGCGAGCATTTGTATAAGCCATGATACATGTATGAACAGTTGGGTGAGCTATGATACATGTGTGAACCTTTCCGTGAGCCATGATGCGTGTGTGAGCATTTGTGAACCATAATGCTTGTGTAGGCATTTGCATGAGCCATGATACATGTGTGAATATTTTCATGAGCCATCATGCATGTGTGAGCATTTGCATGAACAGCCTGAGATAGTCAATTCTGTCCTTCCACCATGTGGGTCCTGAGCATGGAACGCAGGTCATCAGACTTGATTGTGAGTGTCTTAACCTACTGAGCCATCTCACCAGCTCTCAATTGAGGATGTTTTATGATGGTGTAAAAATGATACACATTCAGGGGAAACTACATTTTGGATTGTGACTTGTGGTCTTTTTCCTGTTTAGCAATATATAGTTGAAGACTTTTTGCAATGCTAGCTAGGACAGTGGTCCATAGGTTCCATCCTGCCAGATGACATGACCAGTACTTGTGTTAAGTGTTGCCCACTATAGGTGGAGGTAGGTGTCCTCAGCATGTTCAAGGTAAGCTGGGATATTTGGGGGTGTGGATGTTTTAGTGCATTTCAACTTTGGAGTGCAATGAGTTTGTGTGGACATAACTCATCCGATTGAGTACCCATGTGCTCTCTCGCATTCCTGATCATCCTTAACCCTGATCTGTTTCTTACCCAAAGCACTGATTGCCTCCATTTCACAATGCTGCCCATCCAAAGAGAGGGGGCAGACTGCATGATGGGGCGGCTTGTCTGCTTTGTTACTGTTGCCTCTCCAGGCTCTGGGTCAGCCACCGGTACACAGGAGGTGAAGAATAAGGTCCTGTGGTGGATGCTGGGGATTGTGCTCTGTGTATGTGGCTGGAGCAAGAGCAAGATGGAACAGTGCCCCATCTTCACATGGTCTGTTATTTTGACTGGTAAGGAGGTGTTCACTGGCATGGTTCTTCCTGCCCAATAGTTATTCCCATTTAGAGGTCAGGCAGAGAAAGGATGGCTTATTAGTGTGACCTTGCTTTACTGCAAGGTTGTATGCCTGCTGTACATGCTCCTAGAGTCTGTTCCTATGAACTCTTAACCCTGCTCTTTCTGCTCCATTGGCTCAAGCCCTATTATAAGAAGAATGTAGTTTGACTGGGGCTTTCAAGGAGCTTTGAGTATAGTTAATGGGGTACTTTGGGGACAGAGGATCCTGGAAAGCCTGCTCTGTGGAAGAAGTGTTTTAAGTAAAAATTCCCTTGGTTGGCTCCTAAACTGTGCTTTTTTTTTTTTTTTTTTTTAAAGAGTCTCATGTAACCAAGGTTGGCTTTACTGTTTAGCCAAGGATGACTTTGGACTTCTGACCCTCCTGTGTCTACCTCCTAAGTGTTGGGAATAGAGGCCTTCCCACTGTTTTCAGTCTATGTGGTGCTGAGGATTGGACCCAGGGCATCATGCACACAAGGGAAGTGCTCTACCAGCTGATCTGTCTCCCCAGCACCCCATCTTGCTTTTGGAGTTAACTCTACAGTGTAATTAAGCTTTCAAAAAGTAAGATGTGAAGCAGATTACAGTATTTTTTATTTATGTGTATGTGTATGTACCTGTGAGTTTATGTGCCTGTGGAGACCAGAGGAGGACATTAGATCCCCGCCACTGTAGTTACACGCAGCAGATGTGAGCCACCTGGCGTGGGTGCTGGGAGCTGAACCTGGGCCCTTCTTTGAGAGCGGTTAGTGTGCTTAACTGCTGAGTCATCTCCCAGGCCACATAATTTAGATTAAAAATGACTTATTTATTTTTATATTATGTAAATGAGTATTTACCTATATGTATGTGTCTGTTGCCTGTGGAGCCAGAAGAAGGCACCAGATCCCCTGAAAGTGAGCTCTACAGTTTCTGAGAACTCAAGTAACAAAGCACTGGAATACAGCTGATCTTGGGACTCATTGGGGAGAAGCCCCCTTCGAAGCCTGAAACCAAGCTGCAACAGAACCTTCTTTCTTGTCTAGTTAACCAGCATTCTGCAAAGACAAAGGTGCTGCCTCTTCACACCTTACAGGAACAGAAACAGTTTTTTTTTTTTTAATTAAAATAATCCAAGCTATTGTTGCCAATCAAACAACAAAGTAAGTCAGGACATTAGAAGAGCCAACATTTGCTTAACCCATCCACAGACTTGGAAAGATGCAAAATGGGAGAAGTCGGAAGCCAATGAGGTAATACAGCTTCTTTTGGTGGCTCCTGTTAATTTTAGTGATTCCGGAAGACACTCTTAGGCTGATGGGTGTGTTTAGTGGGACTAACACCTCAACAATTTCTTTTAGAAAAAAAAAAAGAGCAGAATAATAAAGGAAAACTACTACCTGCCCTCTTCCTCATCCCGACTCTCAGTGGGATAATGTATGCCAATGGCTTTTGAGGCCTGGTTGCTTATGGCCTGTTCAGGGACTTCAAGGGCCAGGGCTGCTTGGTGCCCAGGCTGGCTCCAGGGGGCCACTGTGTGGCCTCTGTCTCCACCGTCACCATGGACATTACTGGAACTACAATGCCCTTGAATGCTATCTCCCAGTCTGCTCCCTGACTCAAACCTGTTTCTTAGTTGTCATTCACACCAGGAGTGGCATGTGACCCTGCCCTGGCAAATGAGTGCAAGTTATCAGATCATGTACAGGAATGTGACAAGAATGTGTACATTGGGTTTAGACGAGCAGTGGCAACCTACTGTCATTTCAAGAGTGATAAATACCAATAGGCATTGTGGATCTGTGTGCACCCCCCCCCCCCTTTTTTTTTGAGATGATCTCACTTTGTATCTCTGGCTGACCTGGAGTTCTCTGTGTAGAATAGGCTGGTCTGGAACTCACAGAGAGCTTCCTGCCTCTGCCTCTACTCCCAGCTTTGTCATACTTGTCAAAGAACTTAAAAAACAAACAAAACAAAACAAACAAACAAACAAACAAACAAACAAACAAACAAAAAACCTTGTTGAATCCTCACAGTAAATCTGGAAGGACAGTGACCATCTCCAGTGGACAGATAGGGAAACTAAAGCAGAGGCAGAATCAGATGCATATGTGTTATTCCTCTTCTACTACCTCCCACTAGGGTGAAAACTACCCCTGAAGAGTGTGAGTGGAAAGGAGCCTTGTGTGGCTCCAGAGCTCCTGGGTGGGCACCTGCTTATGAGATGCTGTTTAAGAAAGCAATCTCCTTGCTTGTTACAAAGGGCCAAATGGAATGGCACAGTGCGTGGTAGCATTCTGCACTATGTACCTTTGGGTGTACTCTCTTAGCCTTCCTTTATCTTGGTCTTTTCATTTGTAAAGTGAGGATATTAATGGCACCAACATACAGGTTTTTTGGAAACTGAATCATCTGGCATGCTGTTGTTGTTTTAGAATCCTCATCAACAACCCTGGAGGGCTTTCAGCAACTTTTGATGTCTAGTTGTATATAAATCAATGTCAGGAAACTTGGAGACAGAAATAGCTGATTAGGGACAGGCAGGGTGCCAGAGGAGTATGGAGAAAGATGGATAAGTATGGAATGATAAGTTTACTGGCCCTCTGGCAGCTTTGTTTCTGAGGCATTTTCTTGTACATTATTCATTTCACATCCTCCCCGCCTGCTGCCAATAGGCACACCTGAGATGGAGCCTGGGGCATAGATTCGTGTGCAACTGGCTGGTTACAGGGATACTGGAATTGGCCTGTATTCTCAGCTCCCAGGTCTGCAGAAGTAGAAACCATGCACAAACACACTCGTGGGACCAAATGAGGATCTGCAGTTAAGAAAACTGATGCCTTTTAAAAATAAGTCCAACTAAGAAGTAGTTAGTCTCACATGGAGTGTTAAGAGTTCTAACTGTCCTGTATGTCACTCTGAAAGTGTGACTGGTGCGTAGTAGGTGTTCAGGACATCTTTGTGAATGAAGGGAGCTTGCCATCCCTTACTCACTTCCCACTGAACATTCTGTTTTCACATACCCAGTAGCAGCATCCAGGAGGGTGGCGCCACCCTCCTGGTTCTGATGGAAGGACATTGTGTGTCTTTAGCTACTTTTGCTCTGACAGATACACTTGGTTTCCCAACAAAAAGCCAGAGGAGAAATGAAGACTCTTGGCATCATTCAAAATGCTTGCCATTCCCTTAGATTTGTGAAATCATGAGCCAGTTATTTTGAGTTCACATAAAGGTCAGAGCTTGATCTGCAGGAAGGAGGTTCCCTGGTTTATGTGAGGGGAACTTTCCCCCTTCTGTTTATTTTACCCAGAGGCTTCTGTTTTCCTCTGAAATGAGAATCTGGCATTTGTTGGAGAAACTTCTCAGCTTCTGTGTATGTTTTACAGAAGAGCTCACACTTTAGGTCTAGTTTTGACCCTTAGTTGGTACATACATACATACATACATACATACATACATACATACATACATACATA
>CAJQZJ010000309.1:5990862-6014861 GCA_907164525.1 Lophiomys imhausi | reverse complement strand
CACACACACACACACACACACACACACACACACACACACACACACACAAATTAGGTGGAGATCAGTAGAAGATACCCAACATTGACTTCAGGCTTCCATGTGCACGAACCTCTCATACAAAAAAAAAAAAGATAAAATCATGTTTATGTGATATATAAAAGTAAACCCATATAATTGCACAGGTCTAAAAGTTTTTCTTGCATTTTCTGTTTATTCACTTATTTTGCAAATATATGTATATTTTCAATTTCTTAATTTATGATTAGCTCAGCCTGGGTTGAGCTCCTGATCCTGCACCTGCTGAAGTGCTGGCCTTACCTGTATTTCCCACCACATCCAACTTCATGCTGCAAATCTTCAGTGCTATATATTTTGGTTTTTCGAGACTGTCTTTTATTACATTCTGTATCCTATGCCTTACTTGTAGGCTGGTTTCAAACTCATGATACTCCTGTTCCCACTTCTCTGGTGCTGAGATTATAGGCATGTGTTACACTGGATAGGTAGAATATTTCAGCTAGCTTACAGAAGTTTTCATATATTTCATGTGGCAAATTTATATTTCAGACAGTAAGTTCTGTCTTAAAAATTTGTGATAAAATTTTTCTAAAAATTAAAACATTTTGTAAAATTATTTAAGGCATTTTATGACCTTGAATATCTTCATTGTTCTGTGTTCTAAGTTTTTTCCCCTCCAGAAATAATGAATTCAGCTGTCTTCACTATTAGCACATTGGAAAATTGGACTAATTTGTTCATGGGTATATTTAGATCCTTTTACGTGATAACAGTAAGAAATTTCATGACTAGACTTCTAATTACCCAGCATGGGACCTAAATTAATATACACTTATGATGCCAGTTTACATTATGTATTGCATATGTATGAATCTAAAGGCCATACGTTCTAGATTCTAGGCAGTGCATAATGTAAACTGGCATCATTTTGGTGGACTCAAATCTCTTCCCTACCCATTCTGTGACCTTGGCAATGTATACAAACTTTGTGTGTTCTAGCCTAAAATTAATTCAGCTTTTCTTTTCCTTGTAACCAAGAGGGGAGCTGGTGAAGCCAGTGAGAAAAAAATTCAGTCTCTGCATCATGCGATTTGGGTGAAACCATGGGGCGCAGTGCCAGCGTGACTGCCACGGAGCCTTTGAACTTTAGCCCCGAGGCCATTCTCTCCTGTTTCGTGGTTTTTGACTCTCGTGTTTGATGTTCTCTAACATGCAGTGCGTCATTGTTTTTAGTGTATTTTCGGAGTTATTTCAGTGCTTGGTGAAATAATTGAAGAGAATATGGACTTTCACCAAATGAGGGCGAAGAGTCAGACCAGGCGTTGCCTGCTAGGGATGTTCAGTAGAGGTGCAGTGAGGGAGTAGTGATGGCTGACAGTCCCATAGTCAAACTTTTTCTTCAAGTAGAGGAGCCAGAGAGAGTTCTTTCTTATATGGGGCATTAGCTTCAGAAGAACACCGTGAATAGTTGAGAACTTAATTTCCCAGCAGTTTGTTGGTCAGTGTTTGCAACAAGCAGTGATATATAACAACTCCCTTCTCTTCCTTCTCTCCTCCTGTTTTTGTTTTTTGATTTTTGTTTTTATGTTGATAGGGTCTCATTTTATACCCCTGGTTCTCCTGGAACTATATAGACCTGGCAGGCCTTGAACTCATTGAGATCTGCCTGCCTCTGCCTCCAGAGTGCTGAGATTAATGGTGTGTGCTGCCACGCCCTGCTCCTCTTGTATTTTTTGAGACAGGAACTACAATATAGTCTGCCTGGCCTGGAATTCACTGTATAGTGGAGTGCCCTTTATCCTTTCTTAATGCTCCAGCATGTGCCTTCCCTGCTCCCTCTGAAATGGGGGTTTCTTTGTGTATCCCTGGCTGTCCTGGAATGCGCTTTGTAGACTGGGCTGGCCTCAAACTCACTGAGATCCACCTGCCTCTGCCTCCTGAGTGCTGAAATTAAAGGCATCCACCACCACACCTGTTCATAGTGTAACTTTTTAATGTTTCTTCACAGTTATTAAGAAGAATGTTTTGATGTGGGGTCATGTTCTTTACTGCTCTGAAGCCGTTGGTGACTGCTGCTTTCCGTCACATTCAATCTTGGCATTCTGCGTCCTGTGCCTTAACCCCTTTCTACCTTCAGACCGCTCAACACAGCCAAGTTAGGCTGGCTGGCTCATGGTTTTGTCTCTGAGACCAGATGTTTGCGCTTTTCACATGGAATGCTCTCCCTTCCCAGCTGTAGCTACCAAAAATCTGGTCATCCAGTCTGTATTTTAAAGGCCCTCTTGTCCATGAAACCTTTAAGGTCTGTCCCCTGCTCCTTCCCAGGTATACTTTTCTCTTATTGAATGTGCCCTGTGGGAAAAGTATGGAGACTTGATGTGGCTCAAATTCTGCCACCTGCTTATCCAAGGAATGCTATGGGTGTGTGGGTCATGTTCCCAGAGCCTCATGAAACGAGACAGTAGATCGCTAACCTGCACAAGATGATAGAGATGGTATCGATGGCATGCCTGTGCAGGACTTGCCCTCAGCAGGTTCTTGTTCAGCATCTGGCCCCTTCTGTCTCGCCAATGGGGATTTCACTTTTGCTGTTACATTATGGTTATGGTGCAGTTTGCCCTTTCTCTGTTTCTCCAGAAGGCCCTAGCATGGTGCTTTGAACATAAAGTTTTGCTGACAGTGGATCAGGTTGGCCTGGACATAACTATGTCAAAGGGTAGAATGGGTTTTCTTCCCCTTTTTCATGCTTGTGTTTTGGTCTTCTTCATCTTTTAACTTCCGTTTTAACTTCTTTTAGCATTGACAGAGCAGCAGGCTCACTTCAAAGAGCTGACTTCAAAGCCCTTTTGGTGCAGAAGTACTGGCCATGGAAGCCTGTAGAAGTTGGCATCAATGGAAGACCCTGTGGCGGTTGCAGTTAAGAGGTTTTTTTTTTTCAGGGTTCTATTTTTAAAGTCCTTCTGAAGGAAGGAGGGGAGGATAACAGAAACATCTGCCTCTTTATAAGAATCAAATATAAAGCAGTGCAATTCCAGAAAAAAATTAAAAAAATTTTAAAGAAAGCAATTTTACAATTTGAAGACTTTTTTTTCTTTAGAAAACATTGCTTGTTCTTCCATATCCTAATTACAGCACTGAGGCTGGAATTAGGGCTTTAACTTGAATGCAGCATTTTTCAAGATGGCTAAGTGGGATTACATGGCAGAAAACAGGACTGGGCCTGGTGAGCCGCTGTGCCCAGCTCTTTCTCATTTGAGCTGTGGGTATGGGCTGAAAGAGAGACTGGGGGATGAAAAACTGGTGATCTCCTTCCATGGGCCCTTTGTTGCTCTAGTTTGTTGATTTTTTTGAGGCTTGGGAGTGATTCTTTCAGAAGGAACCATAGATCCCTCCCAGTTTTTATGGTTGTCCTTAAGTGTGTTTCTTTTTTTTTTTTTAAAGATTTATTTATTATGTATACAGTGTTCTGTCTGCAGGTATATCTGCAGGCCAGAGGAGGGCACCAGATTTCATTATGGATGGTTGTGAGCCACCATGTGGTTGCTGGGAATTGAACTCATGAAGGCATGACCTCTGGGAGAGCAGCCAGTGCTCTTAACCGCTGAGCCATCTCTCCAGCCCCTTAAGTGTGTTTCTTAAAGGCCTATTCCAACCTATTTCTCTTCCTTGTTGTTGAACATAACACATAACTGTTTTCTTGCCACCTGTCTGGGCACCTACTCTCTGGCCCCTCCAAGCCTGTGTACAGACTTCTCCAGACACAAATGAAAGTGTCTTCATTTGCTCCAGAACTCAGAATGCTTCCTGTCTCATGAATCCTCATTTATCATTCAGGTTATAAGGTTAACCCCTTATGGAAGCTTTCCCTCAGTTGCTTGCTTTGTAAGGAGCAATGAAGTATTTATAATCCTGTGAACAAACATTATAACTAATCTATTCTTCTGTAATTATCTAGTTTTCATTCTTGTCCCAGCAGATTTTGAGTTCCTTGGTAGCTAAGTGAGTGGCCTCAAGTGCTGTGGGAATCGAGACAGCTTTGGGTTGGGGAGCAGGGGAGACTTTTAAGGATGAGATCTGGGTTAGGTTTGCAAGGAGAGATACAGTTGACTCTTAGAATTGAAGATCATGAATTAAGATGGTCCAAGTTGTTAGAGAAAATGGTTGAGAGGTCCTGGAGACCCAGAGACAGGAAAGAAAAGCATGATTCAAGTGGACATTTCTTAAGGAGGGAACAGGATAAATTTAACAGGCAGTGAGATAGGTCAGAGTGACTGAATATCCTGTAGTTTAGGAACAAGAGGACAAAGGTGTAGACTAGGGACCAGCATGCTTTCCACCTACTTCTTAAAATAGTTAATTGTATTTCGTGTGTGTATGTGTATTTGTGTGTGTGTGTGCTCATGTGTGGAGGTCAGAGGTCAATGTGAGTGAGATTTGAAGAGGAAGCCTCTTGTGCAGGTGAGAAACTGGAGGCTTGGATAATACATTTAGTTGCAGACTTTTATTACTTCTTTTCTTAAAAGAATTACATGGGGGGGGATTGTATTTCTGTATGTGTGTCTGTGTGCACATGCTAGAGCAAGTGTTTGGAGGTCAGAGGACAGTATGTAGGAATCAGTTCTCTTCTACCATGTGGATCCTGGGTATTGAATTCAGGTGATGTCAGGTTTGGTGGCAAGCAACTTTACCTCTTAAGCAATGTCACTAGCCCTTTCTACCTGTTTCTGTGAAGCCCTGAACCCAGAATGGTTTCTGCATTTTTAAATGGTTGAAACAAAATCCAAAAAATATATATTGTGACATATGAAATTATATGAAATTCAAACATCACTGTCCATAAAGTTTTATTAAAACACAGCCATAGTTACTCATTTGATTTGTCCATGGCCTACGAAGGTTAGAACATTGACTCTCTGACTCCTGGAATTGACATTCAGGATGAGTGAGAGTATGGTTGGTCAGGGAGTGATAGACAGAACCAAAGGACATTTTAGAGGAAATGCATGATGGGAGTTTCCTCTTCTGATGGGACTCCTTGTCTTGTTGGTGCTCCAGTGGGGCATTGCTCCATTGTGGCATATGAGCTTAATCTCAGAGTAAACCCCATTACCTGACTGCTTCAGAGACCAGCTAATTTCATGGAAGACACAGGACCACTTGCTGACTGCTGATGAAGGGTCAAGAGGCTGAGTGTGAAGCTCAGAGGCCCACTTCTGGCTGGATCAGGTTGGGGGAGTGGGCAGCTGTGTTCTGTAGAGAAGGCTGGAAGAGAGAAGTATCTGAAGAGGCTCTGAAGAGGCTGTCTTCCACCCAGCTGCGGCTTCTCAAGGGTGTGTTTGTCATGACTAAGAAGCTGGAGCTCTCTGTTTCTGGCTGGAGTTGATACTTCTTCCGTGCCTGTGGGTGGGGTGACTGTGAGCCCTGAGTGAGGAGCAGGCAAGGGGGCCAGCTTCCCTCCTGTCTCATGCCTGCCTCTGGGAGCAGTCCCTCCAGATTCTTTGTAAAAAGATACAAAGATGAAGCAAGGGTATATTGGGAGGTCCATAGGGACAATGAAGCATTAAAGCATGAGGCCTGTCCCCAGTCAGGACAAGGCATGCTGTCATCCAGTGTGAGTGTCCTGAGAGAGCGTCTCCAGCGCCATGGGTCAGAGGAAAGTGTCCTGGCAGTTCCAGACTTCAGCTCTTACAACCTTTAGAAAACCAGAGCCTAACTGTTGGAAGAGATTTTAAAGAGGCAACCTCTTGTGCGGGTGAGAAACTAGAGGCATGATGACATGGACACACTTACCAATGCTAGTTCTTGTTTGGACCTATAGTTTCAAGTTTTGTTATTATTTATTTTCTTAAAAAATTACATTGTGAGAGAGAGGAGGGGGGGGAGAGTTTTTTTGTTTTTGTTTTATTTTCCTGGGAATCAAATCCAGGGCATTACCTGTGCTAGGCAAGCATTCTGCCATTGAACCCCATTCTAGTTTTCTGTGCATCCATCAAACATGTCTGAGCACCTGTGAGAAATTAGGATGGCACTAGGTTAAGTGAGGACAGGTTGGACTTGGTTTTGGCTAAGCCAAAGTCAATGCTGAAAGCAAGCCAAGGTAAGGAATGGTTGTTTTTGGTCCTAGCTCCGAGCTCCTCTCTTCGGTACAGCTGTCCTATCCCTGTAGGCAACTTAATCTCTCTCATTGTTGAGGCCTGGTGATTTCTAGAACTTCACATTGTGTTGTTTTCTTTAGGCCTGAAGGTGATGAACAAGTGACATTTATTTATTTTTGTATGTCTTCTTCATTATGTGGAAGACTTGCAGGAAATGTTGGATGAATGAGTGTGTGAATGAACATAGACCCAGATTGCCACTAATTCTCAAACTATATTCTGAAAAAAAATTACCATAGGAGCTTGTTAACAATTCATTCTTCTGACTCCTAGATGGGACTCCAGCATCTGAATGTTCTTGCCCAGGTGTGTTTCTGCATGCAGTTGGTCTGTAAAGCATTCAGCAGCACTGGCACAGGTACCAAGCCTTCTGGAATAAAGACAGGAACAGAACATTAAAAATAGCTCTCCATTCATCTGCTCATGCTCACTGGCCAAGTGCCCCCTCCTGTTGGCGTCAGGTCCGGATGTGGGCCAGTTCTCAGCCCAGGGGAAATGAACAGTGTCTTCTCCGAGGTGCCCAGAACACTCTGAGTCAGTGGAAGGCGCCTGCCAGTCAGCCAGAAGGGAGCTCCCACTTCTTTGTAAACCTTGGTGGCAGCTGAGTTGGCACAGTGAATGGGGAGGATAGGAAGTGCCATGTGAGGCTTGGGGTTGGCCAAGGTTTTGGGACTGGTTGTGCCTTGGGTGACTGCTCAGGCTGTTGCTATAGATGCATCTTCCTCTCTAAATAGTGACTTTTCCCTACTGGCTTGTGTGTTGTTCGGTGACCACAGATGCGTGGTGGTGTTCAGGAGGCTCCTGGGATGGGAGGGTGGGGCTAGGTTGCTGTTAGGGCTTCAGGGGAAAAACAAGATTGCCACTCTCTACTCATTTAGTCACTCATTGGGAGATCTGGGAGGTATGGCTACTGCACCCCAGGCTTACTTTTCTGTCTGTAAAATGGGTTGTTCAAAGGGGTAGAGTGATAAGCTTCGCTCTTCTGGAAGATGCTTCCAGGCCCATGTCCTGACTGAGCCCAGGGCTATGTGTTGGCCAGAGACTGTTGATGAACTCACACAGTTAACTCTTTTTGGGCACACATGGCTTGGCATGTTGTGGGAGCTGGTGAGAACAGCAGCTCTAGAAGCTGAGAGTTTGGATTTTTTTTTTTTCCTTAACTGCTTATCCCTGTCCCAGCCACATTAGGGTCTCCATAAATAATTACAGAGCTTAGAGCTCCAAACAACAGTGACTGCCAAATGTCGGCCCCATCTTTTGCTCTTTTATAGGCTTGACTTGATGTAAAAAGGAGGGTGTAGGAGGAGCAGGGGGCTTTTGAGGAACAAACTACCTTTATTCTCACCATTTCATCCATTTCCTCCTCCTCTTTCTCTTCCTCCTCCTCCTCTTTTGTAGTTCTGAGGATTGAACAGGCTGCACACAGTTAGCGAGAGCTCTGCCACTGATTTATATACCCCGCCCTCCTTCTATTGCTCTTTTTCTTGCCTTTCTTTCGCTTTACATGGAGAAATATTAAAGGTCAAGGAAATGATGAGAGTCCATGTGGTAGAGTAAACCATGCATTTCTTTCCTTTTATTTATTATTATTATTTTAAGAGGCTTACTCTGTAGCTGAGGCTGACCTTGAACTCATGATCCTCCCACTTCAGCCTCCCAGTTGCTGGGATTCTCAGCTGCATTCAGGGTTAGTTTCCTCCTCTGTAAAATAGGTGAACAGTAGCCACCCTTGTATGGTATATCCCAGCTAGTGCACATAGCCTGCTGTGCAGTGCATGGGTTGCAGAAGTGATAGCTGGGTGAATGGAGATGGAGGCCTTGGAGTGAGGAGAGCGCTGAGTTTCCCCTCTTAGAGAGTAGGCTTGGAGTGCAGTCTTGATAGTGATCTGCATCTCTGTTAGGGGGCAGTTCACCCGCTCCACCTGCAGCCCACAGTTTTTTTGGTATTAAAAAGAAAAACCCATATTTTATTGTGAAACTTTTGAATTAGCAAGACTCAGGCTGGCTGATCAGGGCACCCAGGAAACCATACCTCTGGTGTGCAAATGTTTGGAAACAGTGTTTTGTTTTTTTTCCACTCAGCACCTGACTTGGAAGAGTATGTGCGCTTATTTGTTTGTGTGCAGTTGGCCTCTGTTCGAGAACTGGCTTTGCTTTAGTCACTGCTGAGTTCCTAGCGTCCAACACATAGTGGCATCTTAGTGGGAAGAATGAGTTAGTGGACATTTGGATTCAGTATGCATAAAGTTCTTTGACCTTCAGGTGGATTTGTGGTACTCTAAGGGTGGGGTGCTGGGAAACTTGCAGGTTCCTGAGACCCTTTTGGGAGCCTGCAAGATCGTAAGTATTTTCAGAGTGATAGTAATCTGTTGTTTGTTTCCCCTCCTTCTCTCCGATGTGTAAATCTTAGTGAACTGGTATTTTCCAAGTAGCCAATGCTTGATAACAAAGCCATGTACAGTAAAGAACTGTTTCAAAGTGCAGCAGAGACACTATAAATATAAGCAGTTATAAATTTATCAGTCACCAAAGTCAAAGTGCAATAGTTACAGATTAATGAATTTTCATATGAAAAGCTTATAGGTACAATTTTGGTTTCTATAACACAGCTAATGGTCTACTTGTTGAATTACATTGTGGCATCAAGAAAAGTACCTGTATTTACCAAAAGACCTTCAGAGGTCCTCCTTTTACCAGCTGCATGTGGGAGCCCAGCATTGCTTCATACTTTACCCCCAAACTGGGTGGTAACAATGAACGAAGAGCAGATATGAGAATCTGGCTATTCCTTGACTACAAACAAGATATGAAAGAGATTTGCAAAAATCCCATGTTGCCATGATGGTCTTTTTTTTTTTTGGATTGGAAAATATAAAATTTCATGAGACGTTTATTTATGCTAATATGATAAGTTTAATACAAACAAAACTTTTTTGGAGGCTTGAGCATTTTTCTAAATGCCATGGGGTTCCCAGGCTGAAGTATTTAGGAAGTGCTAGTGGGGACAAGATTAACTCTAAAGATTATGGAAGGGGCTGTGGTGGTCTCTAGATGGTGAAGGGTTCTTTTCTATGTGGGTGATGAGTTTTCAGCATCCCTGTGTCGGGAGGTGTCTGGGCTCTCTGCCTTTCTAGCCTTTTAGGTTTGGGCAAGTGCTGTCTCTGTGTGTGCCGAAAGTCAGTCCAGCAGCCTGGAGGTGGGACAGTGCCTTTGTTCCCACCATCTCTAACGAGTTCACATTGGGTTTTTGGAACCTTCTCTACCTGGTAGCTCTGCTTGTCCTCTGGGAGAAATCTGGAAGGACCAACATAGAACAGGTTTCAGGGAAAGGGGAGGATGGAAGTTGAGTGAAGGTTGCCTGGGATGACAGCTTGTTGGGAACCTTGGTGTTTGGCTGATGAGTAAACTGAGGTTCTGTCTTTGAGACTTGAGGCAGTGGCTGGTGAAAGTTTGTATGTTCATTCTGGGCTGAGGCATTTCCAACCTGTGCTCTTGATTTTTGTTCTCTTCCCCTGTAGCCTGGGGTGGCAGTAATGACTTTACACAGCATCTTTTTCCTGGGGTTTATGGTCCTTGGCTTTGGGCCTCCTGCCTCTCTTGACTGACTAGTTGGTCTGCAAGATGACACTGTGTGTTTATTTTAGTTGTTCCTTTATAACTTCCTGCTGCTCTTTGCAAAGTGATGGAGCTTTAAAAAGACTGTATGTGTGTTTCTCTACACTGAGCCATGGCATAAGTTGAAATCTGCTTTATTTCTAACCTACAAACATTTCAGTATTGTTGTGTTCCTGGTACTTTTGCAAATCTTTGATAGTATTTGGGGAGGAGTTGGGTCTGGAGAAGAATGAAATAAGCCCATTTGTGCAGTGCACTGAACACCATTATTATTGTTATTGTAACTATTGTTATTATTATTATTTCATTATTCTGAATAATACTGCTCCTCTAAAACAATCCTGGTATGTGATTTGTACGACTCATACAAGTTCATTCTGCAAGTAAAATGCCTTGTGCTCTTCCTGTATACCAGGCATTTTATTTGTGAGTATTGCAATATGTCATAGTGTCGTGGTCACTGTTCTGTTGCTGTGAAAAGGCATCATGACCAAGGCAACTGTTATGAAAGGAAATATTTAAGGGGGCTTACTAATGTAGCTGAGAGCTCCATCCTGGAGCAGGCAGAGAGAGAGAGAGAGAGAGAGAGAGAGAGAGAGAGAGAGAGAGAGAGACTGGGGCCTGGCTTTTTTTTTTTTTTTGAGATAGGGTTTCTCTGTGTAACAGACCCCTGTTCTGGACTCACTTTGCAGACCAGGCTGGCTTCACTTTGTAGATCAGGCTGACCTTGAACTCATAGAGATCTGACTGCCTGCCTCCTGAGTGCTGGGATTACAGGCATGTGCCACCATGCCAGGCTTGGCATGGGCTTTTTGGGTGGAAAAGTTCAGGGTTTTACTGAAGTCCTGGCTGGACAGTCTGTGGGGCTGAACCATCTAGCCATTTTGAGTTGTTCTGGTTGTAGATTTTTGTGGAAACAGCTATTGAGGCAGACTGTGAGGCTGGATCCGCTGGGCTACTTGTCTTCTTTGGTGTCTGGTCCCTTTGCTTCAGAAGTTTCAGTTGTCCAGTTGTCCCTGGACTCCTTAGATGGATGCTTTTAATCTCCTAGAAAGATAAGAACAGAGCCCTGCCCTAATCCTAACTCTGGGGCATTACTTTTTTTTTTTTTTTTGACAGGTAATATCTTTTCTAGAGCAAATTGGCTTTTTTGACAACATAAAAAGTGTTATCTTTCAATTGAGATTAAAAAGTTCTTTTAATATTTTGAAACTAAACATACCTTTAAGTACATATATTTTGAGATCACAAAAGACAATTCACTTTGAATTTCAGCATGGCCTTTTCGAGCAACTTTTAAACTTAAATCATTGTAAATCCTATGTGCCTGCCTCTACCTTTCACGTGTTGAGATCAAAAGTGTGTGCCTCCCCATTGTTGGAATTAAAGGTGTGCACTACCACCTCTGGATCTAAGTTTTTCTCTGGAGCTTGTGTCAGGCTGTCCTTGAACTCAGAGATCTGTATGTTTCTGTCTCCAGTGTGTTGGGATTAAAGGTGTGTGCCTCTCAGAGACTGATGCACAGCCTGTGAAAAGCCCCAGCACTCACAAGGTGGAGGCAGGTGGGTTTTCTGTGTCTTCAAGGCCAGCCAGAACTACATAGTGAGACGGTGGTGGAGAGGGACACACCAGACACAGACACACTGACTGTGATCTCAGGAAGGTAAATATTACAGTTTAAAGGACCATCTTTCAATCAGAATGTGGCCTTCCCCTAGTAGACACCTTCTTCAGGCCTCTATGGGTACCTACCCATATGTCTGTCTGTCTGTCTCTCTGCCTGCCTGCCTGCCTGCATGTCTGCCTGCTTGCCTGCCTTACTCTATACCCCCCCCCCAAATAAAAATAATTGTTAAATAACAACAAAGGCCTTGCCCATAGTCAGACTCTGCCTTTTCTCAAGATGACCTGTCTCTCTTTCGGGATCCAAGATGATTGACAATGATAACATCCAGTTATAGCATTTTCTTCCTCAGCTAGGAGTTGAGCAGAAGCCTTTTAATAGAATTTAAGCAGTGTGGCTACGGTGCAGAAATTACTGTGACATACTGTCAGGTTCTGAGACTAAGGAACATCCTGTCTCCCTTGTGAAGCCTTGTATAACCAACATAAGTGCTTTTGTGGGATATGCTGTGGTCCTGACCTACATTGTGCAGTACCCAGCTCTCCTGGAGACTCCATCTGTTCACAGATGATGCTTGGTGACTTGGCACATGGCCTCAAATCCATCTGGCTTGATGCCATAGAATTATCCTGAGATCCAGGCATGGAGATATGTGAAGATGCCTACCTTTGTTTTTGTGACCCAGTGGGTCATCACCACTGGATTGCCCAGCTGTAATCAGGTCCCAAGGTCCCTTCTCTACATGCTATTGCCATTCAAGTAAATCTAGTGTCCTTCAGGATGGAAGGATTGGGCCTGTGTGTATGCCGTGTTTCTTTTCTCTGCTTGGCATGAAGGGGAGAAATAGCATGTGCGTTCTTTGCTAAGGCTTCTTGTTCTTGGCTCCTGGGAATGTTAGCAAATACAGTTTCCATCCTAGAAAAATTGATGTTGTGTTGTCTTCAGTCGAGTCTGCTGACATGCTTTGCTTTAGTGATTTGTAAAGAATTATTATCATTCATTTATTAAGGTAAAAACAATCCCCTCTCTCTTAATTTTGGTATTACCCCATCCTTGGTCAGGGGCATATGTGGCAGGGATGGCTGTCTACTGTCTTTTATTTTTGAGACAGGATCCTTCTGTGTAGCCTTGGCT
Source organism: Lophiomys imhausi (assembly GCA_907164525.1). Classification (NCBI taxonomy): domain Eukaryota; kingdom Metazoa; phylum Chordata; class Mammalia; order Rodentia; family Muridae; genus Lophiomys; species Lophiomys imhausi. The sequence goes on along the minus strand of CAJQZJ010000309.1, from coordinate 6,002,315 downwards.
TCTTTGCAACACTCTATGCAGGCCAAGCTGGCCTCAAACTCACAGAGATCCGCCTGCCTCTGCCTCCTGCGTGCTGGGCTTAAAGGTACGCCCCACTATGCCTGCTGTGTCTAATATTTTGATGAATGCTTGAATATTTTATTTAGGCTGTTTATTTATGTCCAAATGTGAGTTACATGGAGTTAAATAAAATCTCTCTCTTTTTATTGTGAAAGGAGGCTATGCCCTGCGTCAGCAGCACCCGAACCATCTGGAGACTCGAGGTGTAACGGTTTATCATCATCTTTTCAGTTTTTTTTTTCTCTTTGACCCAGGCTCACCTCAAGCTCATGATAATCTATCTGCTTCAGCTTCCCAAATTATGAAAGGTGTCATCACTGTTGTAGAATGTCCTCTGAACTTAACAGCAGCTGTTACCATCTTCATCAGAAGTTGACTACTCATGACTGTTCCTCTAGATTAGGCATGTTGACATTCCTTCATAGGACGCAGGGATGCAGAAGGCCGTCAGCCCCTTGCCTGATCCCAGCCGCTCCCTCCTGCACCTTCCTGCCTGCTGCATGACATTCTGTTCTAATTATACATGGCTGTGTGGTCCTAGGAGAGGCTAGACTAGTGGTTCTCAACCTTCCTAATGCTGTGACCCTTTAAAACAGTTCTTCATGTTGTGGTGACTCCCAACCATAAAATTATTTTTGTTGCTGTTTCATAACTGTAATTTTGCTACTGTTGTGAATCGTAATGTAAATATCTGATATGTAGGATATCTGGTATACAAACTCTTTGAAAGGGTCATCCGACCCCCAAAGGGGTTGAGACCCACCTGTTGAGAACCACTGGACTAGACATAGATCGTGGAAGGTTAACTGGGGCTAAGAGCCATCTATGCAGGCATGGGAAATCTTCATTTATTCTGGGGTGAGACTTGCGGGAGTGTCACAGTTTTAGGTTTAATCTAAGCCCAGGGAACTTATGGGCTCTCCAAGTTAGACTGTGGTGGAGATGCACTTTGGTCTGTCATTGGAATCCTATCTAGAGTAGGAATTTCCCCAGAAAATATTTTGTTTGTTTATTTAGTATATTCTTGGATGAGGGCTCATGGACATGTGCACAATACTCATGGAGGTTAGAGGACACTTGTACTTGGGGGTTGAACTTAGGTCTTCTGGTTTGGCAGCAGACACCTTTGCCAACTGGCTATCTTGCTGGCCTCAACTCAGTTAAGATGCGCTAAGATGTAGTTAATGCCATGTTATCCATAGATGAACTTTTACATGGAGATGGTATATGCTGTTGTAAGGGTTGTGTGATTCAGAGAGTGTTGCCCTGCTCCCCCTCCACTGCTGATTGCAGGATATACATGAGGGGGATTTTGATGGCAAACGTAGAGTGAGTGAGCTCACTGGACAGACAGTGGACAGACTGCCCTGTCCTAGGGTCTTCAGCCAGCCAGTGAGTGCAGTGCTTTTCCCCGACTGTACTCTGGATAGCTGTGGTATCCCCCAGAATTTAGTGAGGGGTTAACAAACAGTCCACCTAAGTAAGGCTCTTTAGAATAGTGTTGCTTTAATACATGTTGGCTGTTACCCCTGAAGAGAAATGTAGGAAAACACATTTCCAACAAAGCAGCCCTCCCATCCTGACTCTACCCCATCAAGGGCATGATTTAATTTCCAGTGAGCTCTGTGGTTCCTCTTTGGCTTGGGAGCAAGCCTCCCCACCCCCTGACAGACACAGGACTTGTCTGCTTCGGGCCCACCCTCACAAGCCTCAAGTCTTCCCTTCTTTCTTGTGCACTCTTTTCTCTCCTCCAGACACTTCTTACAGGTGCTGTAAGTGGTGGTCTCTTCAGGGAGGAGTAAGGGTGGTCTCTCTTTCCCAGACTCTAGGTTCACACTGGCCTTTCTTAAGGTTCCTGGCACCTAAGAGGCTCTGGCTAGTTGCTTTTCATTTCTGCCTTGTCTCCTGGCATTGTGCTGGACAGAGCTGAGTTCAGTGGTCCTCTTCAGAGGTTGTTATGTGCACTAGGGTGGCTGCGTGTCCACTGTGCCCCCAGACCAGAAGTGAGTGCACTGGATCACTCTTACCCTTTCTGAGAGGCTTTGGGCTCCATGTGATGCCCTGTTAGGAATACCACTTCCTTTGTTTTGGGGTTTCCTCCTGGAGCTGTCAGGCACTTACTTGCTCCTGCTTGCTTAGGCATGTGGTCAGTGATTTTTCTGCCTGGGGATATGGTGTGAGGATGTGGGGTGTTTCTTTAGTCTGCAGGGAGCACAGCCCTCCTGGCTTTGGGTGGGGGTCTTAGGAGAGGGTCACACCTCAAGAAGGCTTTATCAGGAATGTTGGTACCTCAGACCTTGGTCAGTTCTTTCCATGTTTGTACCGTGTACCCCCTATTATAAAATGGAGCCAGAAGCATCCCACATCTCATAGAAAGGCTACTGTGATTTCTTATGAGGTTGGCAATCGTTTTCTGGCATATCAAAGAACTTTCAAATTATTGTTCTACTAGCAATGTCACTATCATTAAGGTGTCAATTTGCATGTTTTGACAGTCCCCTTTAGGAGCTAACTGTACATATGTGCATACAATAAAACTCTTCACATTCCTCAGGGCAGGGTAGGCCCTGTTTGGGTAGTAGTAGTGTTGGGAAAAGCCCCATACCCAATTCTTCGTTTAGCCCCCCCCCCCCCCTTTTTTTTTCCCCAAGACAGGGTTTCTCCATGTATCCATGGCTGTCCTGGACTCATTTTGTAGACCAGGTTGGCCTTGAACTCATAGAGATCCACTTGCCTCTGCCTCCCGAGTGCCGGGATTAAATGCGTGTGGCACCATGCCTGGCCTTTACAGACAGCTGTGAACTGCTATATGGTGCTGGGATTTGAACCTGGGTCCTTTGGAAGAACAGCCAGTGCTCTTAACCACTGAGCCATCTCTCCAGCCCCAGCCCTCTTAAAGACAGGTCTGGACCAGCCCCCTCTAAGAGAAAAACAGTTGTTTATGTCACAGCTTTCCCTTTTGGCTCCAGCTGTGACCTTTGTTTCTTCAGGTGATTGAAAAATTCCTCATGGTCACTTGCTTTGTCAGAATTGGTGTCAGACAGGGCCAAGTGAGCCCCTGGGAGAATGAAGTCTTCTGAGCTCAGAGGATTTTCTAAGTCTTCTAAGTTCAGCTTATTTTCTGGGGTCCCAAAATGGACAGCATTGCTGAGCACTGGACTGAAGTCTGAGCATTGTTCTGAGAGCAGCATTAAGCCTTCTGATGAAGCCCATAGGTTGTAGTCTCGGAGAATATACATTCTTATTTCTGGGTTCCCCAGGATGCTGTTCAGAAACGCAGGTGGTTCTTGCCGCTATTGTGGGTTATCGGGTTATTTGTCAAACTTTAGTGTATATACTGCTGAAGTGAGCACATTATTTGTCAAACCGACAAAGTGCAGTTTCAAACAAGTGTCTTTTATGTGTACTTTTGCAGAGTACGTTGTCATAGTTGCAGATCATTTGAAGTGTACAGAGCAGTTAGGGTGTATAAACACTTTTGTGAAAGTCGTAGGCAAGAAGCTGAAAAGAACGGTGGCCCAAACTATGTGGTGTAGGTCCAGGGCTAGAATGTGGGTTTGCAAGCATATAAGAATATCCATCCTTTGAAGGCCTTCAGATCTGCTGTGGAAGGGAAGTGGTCTACGATCCCTGCCATGTAGTGAACTGTGTCACTCCAACTTTATGACCTAGCCACCAACCAACCAATGAACCAACTAAGCACCTCTACCCAACTTCTCTGATACTCTCTGCCTCTTTCTGTCTGTCTCTTCTTCATGGTCCTCTAGTGTCCAGGTTCTTGGCACTTTCCAACTCCTACTCTGCACATAAGGGCCTTCTACAGGTTTGCCCCTTACCCTTCTAGTTAAGATGGTCTTGGATAATCCAAGTGCCGAGCGTTTGAAGAGAGTCTTGGATTTGCTTAGCTTTGACAAGCCCAGCCATTTGTGAGTTTATTAGTAGCAAATGGTGGGAGGTAGTTCTCATGACTGACGGCAGCCCACTTTTCTGTTGCTACCTTGTTAGCTGAAAACCATTTTTCTAGAAACAGAGTGCTAGTATTTATTTGGAGAAAGCAACTGATTCTAGGGTGTCTGTGGATGCCCCTGGGCCATTTGATAAGGATCTGCATTAAATGACAGAGCATGTTACTGTTCCCTCCCTTTATGCACCTGGCCCCAGGCCACAGGTATTTATTGGGCCCTGTGTTAGTTTTCTTCTTGCTGGGGAAAAATACCTCTCAAGAGCCATGGAATGAAGGAAGATCTATCTGGTCTCATTAGTTTAAGGGTTTACAGTCCCTCACAAGCATTGTGGAAGCAGTTGGGCACATTGTATCCTCAGGCAGGAAGAGGAGATGGAGGATACTCAGCATGCTTTCTCTTTTTTATCCAGCCTGGGACCCAAGCTCATGGAGTGGTACAGCCCACATTCAGAGTGGATCTCAGTTAAGTAACCTAACCTAGAAAGTCCCTCTCAGACACGCCCAGAGGTTTGCCTCCTAGGACTCTGTAGATCCTGTCAAGTTGGCAGGCAGTAATAGCCATCACAGGTACATACTGCATGTCAGGCACACTTAAGGGAGCAGAGGCTCAAGAAGATACATTCCTTAGCTCACTGTGTACCTGGGCACACGAGGTTAACACTAAACAGGTACCTATGGCAGTTACAGAGAGGTATGGAGCTTTATGGAGAGAGCACTAACCAAGAGGGGGAGGGTTATGTTTGCCTCTTGCCTCCCTCCTGGCAATGCTATCCTTGGAAAGTCACTGGACTTCCCTAGCTACTCTTCTGGGGAAGTGGATCAGTGTTTGGTATCTGCTTCTCTCCTGCTAAATGCTAGCTTCTGTTAAATATTAGCTCCGTGATGACGATGCGTTACACATTTATGTTGTGTAATATTTGATAATTAGAAAAAATGCTAACAGTGCAGCAACAAAGTAGATACCCCAATGGTTTCAGATCACCACTGTGCTGGTGTTTATCCCATCTGCACATTAAGCATATTTTGGCATATCTGTTCGTGTCTCTATCTGTGCGTATCTCTAGACAGCACGCTGATTAGCTTTGCTTATTCAAGTGACTCTCACATAGTTTTCTGTGGTGTGCTTTCAACATCAGCATCAGCGTTCTGACATGCAGTGTGTGTTGTAGCTATTTATTCATCTCCATTGGTGTAAACCAGTAATCCTGGTAAGGGAATCTTGAACATGAGCAAATTTTCTGAATAATGTGTGATATTTCCCCCACTTTTTTGCCTATTTGATAAAGTAGAGATGAATATTACTCTACAAGTCTTCTGGTACACACAGAGTCCACTGTGTGTGTAGGGGTATATGGCAAGGGCATCTGAAATCTCAGTAAATTTTCAAAAAATGTTGTTAACTACAAATCCAGTGCTATACCTTAGCACTATAAATTTATTCATTCTGCCTAACTGCAAGCTTGAATGTCTTAGCCTACATGCCCCCATGCCTCACACTACTCTCTAGAAACCACCATTTCACTAGTTGACTTGATTTTTTTTCATGATATTTTGTGTGTGGTGTGTGTGTGTGTATGTGGTGTGCATGTGTATGTACACATGTTCATAGGTGTGTGAGCACATATACATGTGTGTGGATGGAGGCCAGAAGTTGAGTTTCTGCCTTCATTGATCTCCTTCTGGTATACTGAATCATGGTTTCTCACTTGACCCATAGATGCCCCTGAGGCATTTCCTCAGCTTTTGACTTGTTTTTAGATTCCATATGCAGCCAAACATTCACTGCACAGTGACAGAATGATGCACAGCTGTGGTTCTGTAAGATTAAATTTACTGGAAAACAGTACAGGTAGTTTTACACTGACTAAGTGAGCTCCTATGAATCCTGTGTTTACCGTGTTTCTTGTTGTATTGAGAGGCCACATTGTGTCCTACACCGTCTATGTTTGCTTAAGGACACTTTATGGTGTTTATACAACAGTGAAATGCCTAACAGCATTGTTCTCTGAATGTATCCTTATCTTTTAAGTGTCAAATGTCCCAGAATGGGATTGTAAAATATTTGTCTTTCTGTCAGGTTTGTTTCATTTAACATATTGCCTTCAAGTTCCATCTGTGTTGCTACAAATAACAGGCTCTCCTTTTTAGAGGCTGAATCTCAATCTCTTTCTCTTTCCATCTGTTCTCTATTTCTTTATTCATTTATCCTTGACCAGCAGTTGGGTTGTCTTCTGTGTCTTGGCTGTTGTGAACAGCACTGAAATATGAGTGGATTGCCATTACTGAATTAAGGAGGCTCCTTTCCAGTCTGAGCTTAAGTATTTTCTCACGGAATGTGCTGAGAATGAACACACCTTTCCTGTACCAAGATCCGGATGATCTTGCAGGCTTTTCTCTCTCATCTGATGCTGTGATTAGTGGTGTATATTTTGTTTTTAAACCAATGTGTTCCTGAAGTAAATTAACTTGGTTGTGAGTCTGTTGCTTTTATACATTGCGAGATTTCTCTTTATTAACATTCTGGAAGTTTTGCATTTGTGATAATGTAATGATGGGTCTGTAACTTTCCTTTTCTCTTTTGTACTTGTGGTAGAATTGAAGTTCTATTATATGCCCCAGAGAATGAGGAAATATTCACCCTTAAGGTCTGCAGGTAAGGTATGTTGACAGTTTGTGTGCACAACTAAAGAACTTTTTCAAGGGAACATTTTGTGATGTGTTTCAGGAACTCTATTAAATCTTTGATTTGATTCTTTATATATATTTTATTGTGTAAAACATTTAGTGTTGTCAACCTTCCATGTGTTCCTTTACACTGGCAATTTCACTCATCTTTATGACATCTTCAGGAATATAACCTCTGTTATTTAATACAGATGAATTGTTAAACTTCTGTCATTTACAGTTGCACATCTATGTGAACCAGATTTTTATTGATCTTGTACAACCAAATGAAATGCAGAAACAGGTGGAATGTATTGCTATTCCATTTTTAGTGTTTTATATAGAGAGGATAGTCTGTAACAAAATACTACAGATTTAAAGGTTTAGGGGCTGGGTTGATAGTTCAGTTGGAAAAGTGTTTGCTTCATAAGACTGAATTAGGGCCCCGGTACTTGCCTAGAAACCCAGGTGTGATGGCATGCACTTGTAATCTCAGCACTGGGGAGGCAGAGACCAGTGAATTCTGGGGACTCACAGATTAGCCTGCATGGTGAGCCCCAGGCCAATGAGAGACCCAGTATCAGAAAATAAGGTGGGCTGGGTGTGGTAGTGGATGCTTTTTAATCTCAGCACTTGGGAGGCAGAGGCAGATGGATCTTTGTGAGTTTGAGGCCATCCTGGTCTTTGTAGCAATTTTCAGGCTGACCAGGAGTACTTAGTAAGATGCTTCCTCAAAACCAAACTAAACCAAACCAAACCCCACACGCACACAAAACACCAAAACCAAAAAACCCAAAACAACAAGAAAAACTAGAACCAAAATAACAACCCCCCCCCCCAAAACCAACTAACCAACCAAACCAAAACAACAATAACAACAACCCCGCAAACCCAAGGTGGATGAGGAATACCAGCTGAGGTTGTTCAATATACCCAAAATAAACAGAGTTCTCAAATTAAAGCTTACTAATCTTACCCACTTCCTCTGATCTTGTTGGGTTTTTCCCAATATATGCTTTATCAAGAGGATTTTGCCATTCTAAAACGGAAATGGAAAGCCATTGGTTGCTGATGGCTCCTGCAGCCCTGACAGCCTGTGATGGAGTGCTCTTTGATTATGTGTCAAGGTGAAGGATTGTAAGCCCTTGACAGACACAGGACTGTGGTTGAGAAAGCCCAGCATTCACGGCTGACCTTGCGGCCTCCAGCCAGCAGGTGTTGCATGGGCTCAGCTCCCTTTCAGCCCTTTCTTCTCCCTGGTGGGCAGTTGGCTCCCGAGTAATAGATACATGCAGCAGAAGAGCTGTTAATAGCATTTACTCTGTCTTAATCCTTTTAAATCCCATTCATATTTCAGAGTCTGAAAGTTGGCAAGATGTCAGACGTCACACTGTGAGCAGGGAAATTTCTCTTTGAACAGCAGGGACCAAATTAAAAAAAATTCTCTAATATTTAGTTAAAACATGTAAGAGTAAGAAATTTCATTGTGAGATGTCTGTGGCATTGGCTTCCGAGTGGGGAGTAGTGGGGATTAGTGGTGCTTGGTCTGATGTCAGACACAAGGGGAATTTGGGCCTTGTTCTATTCCTGATGAGCCATATGCTTGTGCTTGGACATGTCAGCCCAATCTTTTGGTTAATGGGGTCTGGCTTTTTCTTTGCAGATTTAATGTTTTTTAAAAAAGTGGAATTGTGGTATAAATCCAGGAAGACTTAGACCTTGGCTGTGTTGTGATCTGTCAAATCTGGGGCTGGGTGGGTGTTTTCTTTCCTGCATTTACTGCAGTGTATATGTTTATTGGAAAGCCACTTTTGGTGTAAGGAGCTTGTTGCTGTATGGAAGTTCTTTGTCATCCAACTGCTCCAAAACGCTAGGTTTTGGATTAGACTTTGGGTCAGCTTCAGGGTAGTAGTGAGAGGATAGATGCCCAAGAACATGTCTCCAACTTCCTGGCCTTCCTCTTCCAAGTTCTGGCCCTTATTGGGCAGAGACCAGGTCTTGTCTGGAGGGCAGCCCTGTCTGCCATTTGAATCCCTGCCCAGCCCTGGGGTGTGAGGGCCGGTGGGAGGGGTAGGCAGGCCATTGTGAGAGAGAAGCCTGGGAGCTCCTGGAGGAGCATTTAGGGCTGGAATCAGTTGTGTCTTTTAAAAATTTTACCCATTTTGGACTTGTCTGTGGAAGCAATTAGGGAGATCATAGGACCGTTTCTGATTCCTGATTCTGTGCAGTGTCTATTCAGAAAAATAGAAAACAGTCAACTGGAACAGGGGATTATTTGAGCACACACAGAGTCCTGTTGTCTTAGCAGCATGCCCTCAGACAATTTGCCTTTTAGTGAAGTTTAAACCCATGAAAGGAAATAAAAAGTGTTTTATTAGATGGCGAAGAAAGATGGACTGGACTTGGGGAGACTTTGGGAATTTTAGCTTTTTCTTTGTTAATGCAAACTTTGGAAGAGGGTGACTCTTTCTGTAATGCAATTTATTTGTACAAAGTGGTAATTATTGCTAATAGTTAATAATTATCTTCAGCTGGGCAAAATGCCAGAGAGAGAGAGAGAGAGAGAGAGAGAGAGAGAGAGAGAGAGAGATTGAGTCCAGCCCTTACTGGTCTGCCTTTTGTTCAAGGCTAAATATTGCTGTTTCTGAAGAAAGGTTATACCGTGTGCACCAGGCCTGTTAACATTTACGAAGTGTTTCCTTTGTAGGTTCTAGCTTGGCACAGGTGTGGACAGTCAGGCCAGAGCATTTCTCCATAAATATGCACACATTGAAGCTTCAGGAGCACTGGGGACTCAGCCAGGGTCATGCAGCTGGGAAAGAGACAGGGCGGAGACACCAACCCAGCGGTGACTTTCAGAACTGTTCTTTTTTTCTGTAAAATACTGACTCATTCAGTTTGGCTCAGTTCATTGAAATAGGTATACATTCATCATGCCTTGTTAAGTATCTGTTTTGTTTCCTGAAAGTACACAAAACAAACCAGGAGCTACACGAGTGTGACCAGCAATGTGCTGTGTGGACAGATGGTGCCAGTCACAGGCAGAAGGATTTAATATGTGCAGAGTGGCAGAGAACTGGTCTTTTTGACCTTGATATGAAAAATGTTTCAAGTTCATAGGGAGGAAAAAAAAATCACCCTTGGTTTCAATTCCCATGCAGGCTTAGGGGATTATATGTTCAAATGTGCTCATTTACTGGATTTGTTGAAGGGAGAAATGTGAGAGGTGCTGAGGAGTATACTGGATAATTAAGGGATTCTTACCTCTCTCCATCAAGATAGGCCTGGTTGGGGCTGAAGAGATGGCTCAGCCATGAAGAGCACTTGAAGAGGACTTGGATTTAGTTCCCAGCATCCACACAGGACCCCACAACTGTCTGTAACTCCAGTTTTAGGGATCTGATGCCTTCTTCTGGTGTAGTCAGTCACAGTGGTGTACTTGCATACATGTAGGCAAACACACATACAAGTAAAATAAAAATAATGAATCTTAAAAGCCAAAACCAAAACCAAGGCTAGCCTGATTGAAGGGCAGTGGGATTTCATTGGGCAAACTTAGCCTGTGTTCCAGAGAACCAGATTCCTCCTTTGTTTTAAAACTGTTAAGGAGTTTTTTCAGTTTATTCTACTTGAGTTTTCCTAAAGTCATAGCAACTTGTAGCTCAGCCCGATAGGTTGTTCAGATCTTCTTGGGGGTGTCGAGGTTGTAGCTGTTTCAAGTCCTGGGATTCCCCTGCTGTGGCACTCTTTCTCTGTCTGTGATGCTGTGATCCTCCTCTCCCACTCTGGAGGGTATCTGAGTGTCCTAGAGCTCTGGCAAAATACACCGAGGCTCCAGATTGGTGAAGGAGAGGTCTGGCCCTTTGTATTTTTTTTTTTTTTATCTTTAAAAACCATGGGCCACAGATGGTTTTATTGCTTGCAGGAGGCTGAATCTCACTGATTGGGCTAGACTGGCTGGCCAGTGAGACTGGGTCTGTCTGCCTGCCTCCAGCATTAGAACAGCCGAGGCTGCAAGGGTGGGGACACTGCTGCAGTGTCCCGAGGCTCTGAACTCAGGTGTTCTCATATTTTCATGGTGTTAGGAGCAAAAAAAACTCCAAAAAACAAAAACCAAAAAAACAAAACAAAACAAAACAAAAAAAACCACCCTCAGTGTCACACAAAGGAACATACCAGCAAAGAAAGCTTGGCACTGCAATTTCTTCTTGTGAAAAGGTTGCACTGCAACTCAAACCAGGGTACAGCTCACAATGGGGAGGAAAGTGCCCTTGGTTTTTATTCAGGTGGCAACTGTGTCTTTTCCCCTTTGCCTGGAGCCTAACCTCAGTCTTTCTTGATTGTCTAGCTTTAAAAGAATCCTGCAAAGGAAATGAAGGAAAGGGTGGTTGGTTGGCTGCTTCAGGCCATCAGATTCCAGGAATGTGTGTGTGTGTGTGGTAGGGGGAACATGCATGACTGGAAGGGGTGCTCTGTGTAAACAAAAGTTTTATTACCAGGTAGGATATTTTAAAGATTTACATAAAGGTTTTACAAGGTTTGGATAGTTTTTAGGATATTAGCCCCTGGCAGGCTAACTTCCTTTGATAGGCAGGAAAAAAATAAACATTTCACACAATGGCAAGCTCTTATTGCCTCAGCCCTCCCCAGCTTCCTCCCCTCCCACTTCCTGTACTTCCTTGCCATATCTTTCTTTATTTCTATCATCCACCCATCTGTCTATCTATCTATCTATCTATCTATCTATCTATCTATCTATCTATCT
>CAJQZJ010000309.1:5963664-5990686 GCA_907164525.1 Lophiomys imhausi | reverse complement strand
TCTATCTATCTATCTATCTATCTATCTATCTATCTATCTATCTATCTATCTCTGTATATCATCTCATTCCTTTTCTTGCCTTAGTTGTTCTTTCCTGCTGGCCACATCCCATCCAATTCCTGTATGCGGGCCCTTTCCCCACTTTCATCTTTTTAACCCACCTTCTTCCTTATTGTCTGTTCACCTACCTGCCGGCCAGTGCAGGTTCTGCGGTAGGTGTGGTATTACTGCATGTTCACCAAGAAACTTCCAGCCAGATGGTCAGTGACAGCACCTAGTGGTAAGAGCTGAGTGCCAGGTACTGGACATATCCAGGAAAGAAACCCTAGGCGCTAGTGGGGAGAGGAATTCTGTGAGGTTCAGTGAATTTTCTCTCGTAGAACAGTGGTCAGGGTTGAGAAAAGCTGGAGAGAAGCTCTCCTTTTCTAGGTAGTAGGGCTGCCTGGAGCCAGAGTTGGAGCTAGCAGGTGGATTATTAAGGAATTTGAGGTATGCACATAGTGGTAGGGGGCATGTGACACGTGAGCTCTTCATTCTATGACGTACTTTGCTTTAAAGAGACATTGATTATATCTATTGTTAGGGAAAAAGTATTTATGCTGTAAAGGTTCAGAGGACAAAGTAGAGACAGTGGTAGGATATAAAATACTGGATTCTAAGGCAAGGGAAGAGGAACCAAAGTGATCATGCATTTCTTTGTGTCTCTCACTGGCCTTTAAGCAGTTTGAGACTAGGGAAACTTTACGATGTCCTTTCTGTGAAGAGGGGCTGGTATGTGTTTCAGACTCAGGTTTGTTAGGCCTGTCTGGGCCTCTGTTTTCTCAACCCTAAACAGATTCAGGCTGGGATAGATGGTCTATATATAAGACTCAAGTCTACAGTATGACTAATCACGCGTGTCTCTGTTGGTTGGCTTTGAGGCTCTGAAGTTAACACGTGCTTGGTTCATCTTTACACCAAGGAAGGCCAGACCAGCGTTGTCCCAGGCCATGGAGAGCTGGCACTGAATGAATGTGTCTCAGGAGAGACAGTGAGTAAGGTGCTGGGAGATATGAAATGTGTAACAGTTTGATCTAGAGCTATGAATTTGCTGCCTTATGCTAAGTGCAGACAGAGAGGGTCCGGTTGTGTGATCTTCAGTATGCTGTAGGTCAGCTGTGAGTGGCAGTTCTGTAGAATCACCCCGCCCCCACCAGCTGCTTTGTAGACCCCCCACACACTGATTATCAGCATTACTCTCTACTGACTCTAGACTCACATTTCAAGGTTTTTTTTTTTTTAATCTCCCAAATACCCAGTATTCATTAAGAAACACATTTCCCATATTTCATCAGACAATTGGAAACCCAGACCAGTTTGGAGAGATCCTGAGTACTTTTTAAAATTGAGCTGATTGAAACCTTGCCCAAAGTAAAGGGACAGTGATAACAGTAATAACATTCATTCTTTCTTGTGCCCAATAGCATTTCAATGAATTCTCTCAAGTGTCTGAGGAGGCTATGTATGGACATAATCCCTGTTTTCAGATGAGAAGATCAAGATGAAGTTCATCAAGGGAAATAATTGTCAGAACCAGTATGTGGAGCTTGAACCTGGCCACAGGGCCCATGCTCTGCACATCTGCAAGTCTGTTCTTATGGTTCTGTCCAGGGCAAACATGTGATTTAAGGCAGGGCCAAGCCAACTATATAGCCATTGCTTGTTTTTGCATGACCCATGAACTAAGAATAGCTTTTACATTTTTAAGAAGTTGAGAGAAAAAGCAAAGAAAACTATTTCATAATGCAAAAATTATATGAAACCTATGTACTTGAGAATGAAGCTGTAGTAGAACACAGTCATGGGCATTAGTTACTGGTGGCAGACTTCACACTCTATCGACAGACTCGTGTATCTTGCAGAACCTAAGATATTTAATGACTGACCTTTCATAGAAGTTGACTGAGCATCTGATCCAGGGTATTCATTAGGCTTAATGAGATGTTAAAAGTAACCAGTCACCTCCTGTGTACTGCACTAGCTCCCCAGTCATCCTCTATTTGAGGATTCAGGGTCTCGTTCTGTTGATTGATAGCATAAGTGTTCTCTCTGTGCCATGTATGGCAGTGCCCATATGATGTGACTTGTTAAGGTGCCATTTTCTGAGGAGCGCAGTCTCTTGGAGCAGATGTCTGTGGTATTCTCTTGAGACCTTATGTTGGGTGATGACTGTACTTAGGCACCTGTTACATGCTCACTGGAAGACAGGTGGTGTTTCCTGTGTTGTCTGAGTGTTTGGGTGATGAGGGTTTCACTGAAATGGAAGGTTGTATGCACAAAAATCAAGAAGTAGCCTTTACCACCCTCTGCATTTCTGAGACTATTCTGCCACATGGTTAGGAGGGGACCCAAGAATCCCAGGTCTCAGCCAAACCTGACAAATGCAGCTAGGATGTGTGAGGAGTAGGGATGATGGTGGCTTTGCAAAAAGCTGTGACTGAAGCAGGGTAGCCTGATTGAGGACTCAGTGCCACTGGGGCTGTGATGGGTAGCTAGCTAGTTTGGAGATTTTTGCCTAAGTTCTTTCATGAAATGAACCCAAGGCTCCAGTTTGCTTTTTGCTGTTTAGTCTTGCATTGACAGAATCACTTTCTGGGTCCATTTTTCCCTCTTTATTTTATTTAAATTTTTACTGCTTTTTCTTTGTTCTCTTTTCAGACAAGGTCTCCGTAATGTAGCCCAGTCTGGCCTTGAACTCAAGATCCTCCTGCCTCAGTCCTTTGATTGCTGTTATTATAGGCATGTGCCACCATTTCTGGCCAACATTTTCTTAGTCTTGCAAGATGGTCTGTTTCTCATCTATTTCATCTAACCCTCCTTTCTGAGGTCCTGCTGGTGGCAGTAATTATACCAGTTAATATTTATTGTATACTCCATGTATATGAGTGCTTCATGTTGGTCACAAAAAACTAAAACATTTTTTAATGGTATAAACAGTATTTACCTCACAGGGCAATCGTGACAGTCACTGAATGATGAGTATTTGAGACTCAAAACAAAATTAAAAGTTACAGAATCTCTTACATATTCCCAGCTGGTTTCTTAAAAGTTGTGAAAAGTGCCGGGCGGTGGTGGCGCACGCCTTTAATCCCAGCACTTGGGAGGCAGAGGCAGGTGGATCTTTGTGAGTTCGAGGCCAGCCTGGTCTACAAAGCGAGTCCAGGATAGCCAGCGATATTCAGAGAAACCCTGTCTCGAAAAACCAAAAAAAAAAAAAAAAAAAAAAAGTTGTGAAAAGTAGCAAGTGTAAACAAATGCAGTTCAACATATCCATTTTTGAGACTTGCCAATATTTCTCCCTGCCCTTACTTCAGCTAGATCCCATTATTGCATATTGTTGATTTGAGGATGTGTCCTCTCAATTCCTGTACGGTGCCTGGGTGACACCCTCTTATGGGGCCCATGGGTGTTTGCTATTCAGAGTCCTACTGTGTTGCCATGAGCTGCTTAATATTCGTCAAGCATACTGAATAACGAGTTTTTTGTTTTGTTTTTTTGAGACTATGCAGCTCAAATCAAACTGCTGTGGAGGTGCACCACACTCAAGCCACAGATGAGATGAGAAAACTCAAGAAGCTGTGTTTCTGGCTGTGGGCCCCTGCCAACTAAAGTGGTGGTGCCAATATTCAAATGCAGGCTGGACGCCAATGTTCCGTTGACTTCCTCATTTCTTCAGTTCAGGGGAATCCATGGGGAGGGTGTTGGTGTGTGGGAACCTCTGTAATCCTTCACATGCAGTGACTTAGAGTAATTCTTTAAGAGCAAATGAGCTTGTTGACACTGCTGCCAACACTGTGGCCTCTGAGATAGTATTGGCCCTGGAGGCTGTAGGGTAGAGGATGGGCTGTGAGACACTGTCTCCTTAGCACTTGTGGCCAGCCAGAGGCAGAGTTGATGATCTTGGAAACCGGGCCTGGATTTTCTTTGCTCATCTGGGAAAAATGGGGAAGGATGTGTAGAGGGGGGCACTCAGGAAGCCATAGACTACAGGTACACGCAACTGGCAGGGCTGTGAATGCCAGCTCTGAGCACCTCAGGCCCTAGTGAATGGTGTCGCTTGGCTTCTTTTATCCAGACTTTAGGGCAGATAAAGAGGGGACTGGTTGGGCTCATGGAGTAGATTTAGTGTTCCAGTTTGAGTGTTTGAGTCCAGTCATCAACTGAAGACCAACATTGCTCCTTTTCTGGTGGTTGGGGTGTTTGTGAGTAGAGTTGGCATTACAGGTGGGGAACAGGTTAGGGAATAAGGGAATAATTTAGGGATAGAGAGAATGGTACAGCTTTTATTCTCAGTATGAATATTATTGGCAAGGTCATTGACCAGAAAGCTCTTCCTCAGAGAACTTAGAAAGTAAACAGTTCATTGGTGATTATAACCTTTGTACTGTAGTTGCAAAGCACATGACTATCAAATGCCACTCAGATGTCTTCAGGCTGTTGGATATGTAAACAAAGGGAATGGTCTAAGCCATGAAAAATCATACTATTTGTCAGTCCTTCATATGCTCATATTTTATAGAGGAAACCAGCTGTGTGGGTGCCATGTTGCTTGGCAACTGCCACTTGTCCTCAGCACTGGGGTGATAGTGCTGCCAGTGGCTGTTTTTGCTTAGCACTTACCCCACAGAGAGGGTTACCTAGACCCAATTAATGCTTGAATGTGGCCAGATAAGAAGTATTTTTTTAAAGATACTGAACATCAAAATATAAAAAAATGCCAGTTCTCCCTGTTCTTAAAGAGTTAAGATTTCAAAAAACACTGCAGGAAGCTGAGCATGCTGGTACATAACCCCAGCGCTTCAGAGCTGAGGGAAGGGCATCACAAGTTCGGGGTCATCCTAGGCTACAAACTGTGCATGACTTGTCTTACAGACAAATGAACAATACATTATCATATAAATAAAAGATACTACTAGATTCAACAACAAAGCCTCAATTTAGCACCCCCCAGATTTATCTTAGACAGAGCTGGGATTCTCAGCCTCTCTAAAGATGCAAAGCTGAACCCTTCCAAGCTGTCGGTGGATCTGTGCTCACTCTTTATGCTGTGTGGTATGGTGGAGTTGCTAAGGTGTATGGGACTCACTTTCTGCTTTCATAAAGTCCACAGCGAGGCAAACCACCAGTTTCCAGTTCGTGTTCTCTGTCCATTTAAAGGTTCCATTAAAAAAAAGTTCCGTAGCCCACCCTCTCCAAATTTGAGAGTGTTTGGAATTGTAATGAAAACATTCATTCAAGTATTTATTGCACTAAATCTTGAAATTAGAGCTGTCCTGTCTCAAAAAAGAAGCTGTGCAGTCTCCTCTGCTGTCCTGGAGCTGGCTATCCTCCTGCCTCTGCTTCCTGGGTGTTGGCACGTGGACTGTGAATACAGTGGAGATCATCAGTAGTGTCACTGGGTTGCACCCAGATTACTTGAAGTTTGAAGCTGCTGTCATCTGGTATGCACAGACACTTAGATGATCATACACATAGATATGAAATGTGGCATTGTGTTCTTATATGTTATTCATAAGGTTCTTTTTTTTTTTTTGTGTGTGTGGGTTGTGGGGAACAGCTCTGCTAAAAATACTGCAGAAGCTCCTGGCCCAAGAGCTCCGAAGCCTTGCTCAGCTTTGCGTCTCCTAGTTCATGTGGCTTCACTCAGGGAAAGCCTCTGCCATGTGCCCCTCCTCGCCTTTTTGGAAGAGGTCATCGTGCTTTCAGGGCCCCCGATGCAGAGCTGAGGCAGCTGCGCTTTTCAGTAAGGGTGGTGCCCATCTCGCCCACTGAAGCGTCGCCTTGAATCTTTGGAGTGTGGAGCTATGGGTAATGTGACTCTTAAGGCAGGATCAAATTGAGCCATTTATTTGCAAACAGCGTAGAGTAAGCCAGCCTCCTCTCATCTTGCTATGACAAATCATTGCCATATTGTCTCATCTCCTGCTCAGGCCCTGCTTTTGGGCTACATGGTAGAATTTAATGCCAGGTATTGAGACCAGTCCACACCTGACTCTGGGCTGTTTTCAGGCATGGTGTTGTCTGTGTTTGGTGGGAGGCCGTTTTCATAAGTCAATGATTTACCTTTCTGTGGCCTGTATTTCTGGGAGCTGTTGGGTAATATTCTCAGAGAGATAAACTATAGCTAGGAAGAATGGTGGCCTTTCAGTATCAGACTAAGTTTGTTCCAAATGCTATTAAATGCTATTTGATTTTAAAATTGTTTGAAGCAGTTCACATTTTGGTTAATTACGTCAGTGAGTAAAAATAACTATTGTCATATGGTGTGTGGGCTTGGCTTCAGAAGGATAAAGAGTCTATTGTTACCCGTTGTGTAGTTCAGTCAGTTATTACCCGCTCTTGAACACTGAACATGTAGAACAGAAAACCTGCAGACTTGTCACTTGCTAAAATTCAGGCTGCTCTGTCATTTCAGCTTTCTTTTGCAAAAGCTGCTTCATTCAGTCAGTTTCTGTGAGCAGATAGAACGTGTCCTTTAGGCCAGGCCAGGCCTAGCAAGGCCAGCCTCATGACCTTGGCTTTCCCTGTTCAGACCTGTCTGCAGATGAGGCTGTACAGTGAGTGCTTCCTGCAGTTAAGGCTAAGAGTTTCAGGGTGGGCAGACCGGTGCAGATCTTCCACTGTAAGCTGTACTGTGTTGGGACAGGAGCTTAACTTATCCCAGGTGTAAGATAAGGATACACACAGCTTCTGCTCTGTGGTCTCAGAAGGTTTAAATGAGATGATAAATGCCACACAGATAAATGTATATAGCACAGGAGGAGACTCAGTTAATGTCACAGCAAGTGCAGTCTCAGGGGCCTCCATGTGGGGTTTCCTGCCACATGTCTCATGAGCGTTTCCTTTGTCACTCAAGTTCTCTAGGTCCTTGGGCAAGGTCTCATCTAGGACCCCCTACCCTGTCCACTTGCTCTGCCATTTTCTTTGGCACTTTTGCAGTTTTGTGAGCTCTTGGTGGGTCTGGCCTGCCTTAAGTGTGGGGACCCCCCCCCCGTCTTTGGCAACCTGAGCCTTGCAAAGTTTGAGGCAGGGAGTGGAGTGGCCTGGACTGGACCATTAGAGATCATCAGGTGAATTGAAAGGGTAGCTTTGGGGTTTGGTGAGGAAGAAAGGTGTTAGGACAGGAATCAAGGAGTCTTGCTGTGTTTCAGTCTTGAGAGAACACAGATATGGGATGTATATTGTACATGGCCTTTCATTATTTTATAACCCATGAAATGAATGGCTTCATGAGACCCTCCAGCCCCAGGGCACAAAGGCCAGATAAGGTTGAACCTGACCTCTTTTTTCCCCCTAAAGATAGGACTCACACTATGTAAGTCAGGCTGTCCTGGAACTCACTCTGTAGACCAGGCTGGCCTTGAATCACAGAGATCCACCTCCCTTAGCCTCCCAAGTGCTGGGATTAAAGGCATGAGCCAGCCACTCCACCCAACTTGAACTTGAACTTTTTGACCAGGCTTGGATCTTACCTACCAGATCAGCCTACTCTCTGCAGAATGAGCCTGGGCTGTCTTCTCTGTGCCCCAGCAGACCCCTGCCCACCTATCTGCACCCCAAGAGGAGGCTGACCTCCGCAATCTATGCCAGTGGTGCCCCTGACCTCCCCCTTCCTGTTTGGACAGCCAGAGATGGGAGAGGCAGCACCCTCAGCTTGTCTCGTCTCCCCTTTCTACTCGTGGAGCACCAGGATTCCTGCTCATTGCTCTTGCTTTCCCACAGCCCTGTCCACACTCCGGTAAAACCCTCCTCACTTACCCTGGCTGAGCGTGCCACTGGTCTCTGCTGGACTCCTGACTAGGCCCACACAGTAACCTGGCAGTTCTGTTTAATTTTCACACTGACAAAGGCCCTAACATACAGGGTAAGAAAGACAGGTGTCAGTCATGTGAATGAGTGAAGGATCAGGGCTGGCTTGATTCTCCTTCAGTGTTCACAGTAGGCTCTGCTGTAGGCATTGGTCTGCTTTGTATTCCAAATAAAAGGTTCTGTATAGAGTCATAGACATAATCTGACAAGAGAAACAAAAAGACGGCAGCAGATAACTGCCATTCTGGCTCTTGTCAGTTTTACGTGTCTGGATGGTGTCTTGAGAGGTTTTGAAGTGGCACAAGCTGCTCAGGGCTATTGTGCGCTGCCTGTGCTTCTCAGAGCCTCAGATCATGAGGGCAGAACATAGCACAGAAGGGGGGAGATCAGAACCGTAGGTGAGGGACATAGGGGATCCAGGGAGAAGGGTGTGTGTGTAGGGTGCATTTCCGGGTTGGTAGCCTGGGAAACAGTGCTATGGGGAAGTCACACCAGAGAGAGGGGAAGAGGAGGCTATGGAGGGTTCATTTCAGTGTGTGGTGGTGTCCTGTAGATTTGGGGAGAATTTTAATGTTTTAAGTCCACGTACCTAATGAGGTCTCTGTGACCTAGTTGTACAGTAGGAAGAACTTGGTGTTCCTTCTCTTCCTCTACTTCTTCCTCCTCCTCCTATTCTTTTTCCTCCTGGAAGCTCCCTTTCCCTTTTCCCTTGAGCAAGCTGTGGAGGGGCTGAGCAAGACTATACAGTCACGCTACATGCTATCTTTAAAAAATGAGAATAAATTTACATACTAAGAGGAACCATTTGAAAGGGCATTTCAGCAGTATTTAGTGCATTCATCAATGTGCAACCGTCTCTGTCAGTTCTTCTCACTTAGAATTTCCCATGAAGAAACCCACAAGTGAGCTCATTTGTATCCATGCCTCTTTCCTTTCCATCCCTCGTGACCTCTGGCCTGCATTCCACTTCTGTGGCGTCTCTGTTCTAGATATTTTATATAAATGCACTCAAAAGCTATGTGGGCTCAAGTGTTTGGCCTCTTTCCTGTAACACCATGTTTCTGAGATTCATCCATGTATCAGGAGTCAGTACCCCGTTTCTCTTTTTCGTGCAATGATTTTGTCTTTTATGGATGTGCCATAGCTGGCGGGTATGGGAAAACCATTTTCTCTTTTGACTGCGTAATAGTACTTCTGCAACATCTTCAACAACTTGCTGGTGCAGGGGCTGTAACATCTGGTGCCTTGAGCCCTAAGCCCTAGATTGAACTTTCTAGTCCTCTGTATGACAGCTCTGCTAGGTTAGAAGGGAAAGGCTGAGAGGCTCAGAGAGAGAAGGGAACAGACCTTGAAGCTTGACATGCCTCCACCTCAAGTTTGTCTGTTCATATCTCATCGTCTGCTTTAATTTTTGCCCAGAGGGAAGTAGGGAGTGGAGAGTGTTGGTCTTGTCACAAGTCTTCAGAATCTCTTTGCAGGCTTGCATTTGTCCCTTTTGCTGGGGCACAGCTAGTACCTGTGGTCTTCGGTAGTGTAAACTGAGCAGCAGAGTCCTTATCTGAGGGTGGGGACTCTTAATGTTGTTGCCCCCGCAGCCATCTGGGCTAGCTGAGGACTCTCCCAGGAGCCCAGGAATACTTATGGCTTTCCCTGTGGGGGTGGAGACTGATGGGGGCGGGGTGCTGGCTGGAGGAAAGTCTCAGCTACTCCACCAGGTGTAGCAGGAGCTGTGGTCCTTACCATGTCCATCTATCAACAACTGGGAAGTTGTCCTCAGACTCCCTTTTCTGTGGGTAACTTTGGTGTGCTGTTTATGAGCCTAGGATCTTAAGTCTCTTATCATCTCACCACCAGGCAGACCGAAGGCTTTTACTTCCATTTGGAAGGATGACCTTTCTGCTGATGGCATTTTTAAAAGTATATATGAAATGCTTACCTAGCCAGGTATCTTGCAGGTGTCATTTACAAGGTATTTTTTTATCTGGTTTGTGGAAGAGGCTGGGGGTGTGGGTGGTCTGGGCTGGGGTCCTGTGCCTTTCATTGACCTGAGCCCTGAGCTGATCCCAGAAGAGGAGTTGTTGGCCTTTCAGGATCTTCACTGCGCAGTTGAAAGGTTAGTCAGTGTACCTCACTTTGTTGTGTGAACTAGTGTAACTTTGCTGTAGTTACACTGTAACAGGCAGTGCAGGAGCAGGTAGTTGAGTGATAAGTGGTGTTGCTCTCCGTGGCAAGGAGTCTGGAGGTACTGGTTGATTTAGCTCAGGTGTCAAGGTCTGGCCATCCGTTCTCTGGGGCCACCTCAACAGCTAGTTGTTCTTCAAAGTGTTGCAGAAGCCCCAGGCATCACTGGTGGACTCCATGAGCTCCACCACAGCAGCATGGTATTTCCCCGTGCTTGTATCTCATCCTAGCATCCTTTGTGGACTCTTGGTAACCTTTTGGTAGGTTGAGTCTTAGTTCCCCTGGCTTCAGAGGAGAGGGCTGACATACTGTTTGGAAGTCAGGTCAGAGGAGGTGAGGATGAATTGGCAAAGAGGTGATACCATGTGCTTCTTTGGTGGCCACTGCTTCACCATGAGCTCCACAGAGACCCAGGCTGCCTTGTTGGTGTCACAGGAGCCTCTGGGAGGGTTGAAAGGAGAAACCTGGCTCAATCTGCCTCAGAGCACAGAGCATAGAGCACTCTTAAATGCTGCTTTTTTTGGGGGGGGAGGGGCAGGGAGAGTGAATTAGAAAGGAATGTGCTGATATATTATCTTTCATAATTAAATTTTAAACCTCTGCTATTCCCTAGTATTTCTCTCCACTTAGGAGGTGGCAGAGCTGGTTGGTTATGCACAGGGACTCTGTAGCCTGAGCACTGTGGTTCAAATTCAGGCCCTGTCACCTACCTCCTGATTGATGAGTTGTTTGGAGGATTGAGTTCATGCCCGGTAGTCAGCATCGTGAGGGAATTGACTTCAGCACACTGAGCACTGGTACCCAGAGCTGTGATTCCTTTTTTTTTCTCCAACATGTGATCCTTGCATTTTACCTCTGCCAAGGGACTTAAGGCACCACACTCTGCTTTTGCATGCACCCAGGCCAGGCGTTTACCTGTTTCCCTTGGCATGGCTGCCCCTGTCCGATGTCCTGGGCTAACCAGGCTGTCTGCTGCAACATGCTGGTGCATTGGAGGAGTGCTTGGCCCTTGTAGGTGCTTCATACTGGCATGTGTGTGGTAGAACTTTCTGCCTGGAGTTACTTTTAGGTTCATCTCATTTCCAGTAAACAGTGGGAGGGTGGGACACAAGGTCTCTGATGGTTTTATATGGTCCTTAGTTGAATGGATTCCAGGAGGGTCATCAGCGTATAGATACCAAGGAGAGCTGTACCATGGGCAGGTGCCATGACTCCGCCATCCTAAATCCTAGAGGTTTTGTAGTTGAACTTGGTTTTCAAGTACTGGGCAAAATATGCTTGCTTCCTTGTGCTAGCCACGGACCCTTCTGTTTTCCCTCCTCACCTGGGATCCTTCATAGACTGTGTTAATTGACATACTGGCTGGCTTGAGGAGAGTAGCAGCTGGGGCTCCTCCAATGAGCTGAGAAAGTTTAAGCTTGAGAGACAAGGCAGTGTAAAGTTTTGGGGGAAACCTTGCGGACTCCTTTCTTCCTCATCAGCTAATTTGTTGTTTTCTGTGGCACTTATTGAGCGCCTACTATGTGCACTGTGTTTCTGCTCATGTGGAGGACACAGTGGTGTTAGAGAGTGGGGGTGGTGAGTTTTCCTGGGTGGTTGGTAAGGAGACTTCTGAAGGGGTGGCATTTTGGGTGAGAAATTGCAGGACGTTTTTTTCTTCTTTTATTATTTTCTTTTTCACAATCACCATACTTTGGAAATTCCAGTTATCAAAAGCACGTATTTAAGAGACAATGGAATATGCAACTTCAAATTCTATTAGGGTTTGGGGAAATAATGCAGGTATGGATGACAATGAAGGGACTCCCTCCCCTCAAATGGAAGGCTGACATTGTCAACTAAATCTATAAGGCCTCGAATTTCACTCCTTCCCAAAGCTGCATAGTGGATGCTTAAACATCTGACTGCCCTCTGGTGACAGACTGAAGGTGAATATTGTATAATGAAAGACCCAAGCCCATTGACTTCACATTTCAGGTATGGCTTTACCAGGACAGTAGGCTGGCCCCAGACTTGGCTATGGGGATGAGCTTGCAGCCTGCATTTCCTTCTGCTCTAGCCTGGACTCTGCTCTATGGTCCCCCTGCCTCAGTTCACTTCACGGGGCTGGGGAGCTTTGGCTTGTGGATCTGTGAAAAACACGGGGTTTGTGTAGTCAACAGCCCCTCTCTAAACCCTAACTGGGTTTAGGTTAAAAGATTAAACATCTTTTCTAGTTGATGTGTGCTTTCCCTGTATTTCAAGCCCCAGGACACCCTGACCTGGGCCATCAGCCTTCCATGCACTCAGCATCCACCCAGTAATATTAAGTCCTCAGCTGCCCTGTTTCTGATTTGCATTTCCACAGCTAAATGAATCTGCTGACTTCCCTTTTCTTTTCCATTACAGGTCCTGTGCTCAGGTGCGGGTGAGTACCTTGCTCCTTTCCATTTTTGTGTTGTTTGCTACTGCCCCCTAGTGGATATGGAGCCACATTAACATACGTTACATATAACAAACGTGTGTGTGTGTGTGTGTGTGTGTGTGTGTGTGTGTGTGTGTGTGTGTAAATCACAAGGACCAATGTAGCTAAACCCACTTATGGGGCTGGAGAGATGGCCCAGCATTTAAGAGCACTGGCTTCTATTCCAGAGGAACTGGGTTCAATTCCCAGCACCCACATGGAGGCTCACAACTGTCTGTAACTCTAGTTCCAGAGGATCTGGAATACCAATGCACATAGAAAGAAATACATCTTAAAACAAAAACCACTTACTTTCCATTTTTTCCCTTAGAAATAGAATAAAGATAGAAACAGCAAGTGAAAGGAAAATGCTGTTAGTAGTTTAACCATGACTATAAAAATCTTATGTTTTCTAAGCTGAATGGCGACAGGGTAGTTCTATAGTCCCAACTCCTTGGGAGGGTACTTCAGGAAGTTCTCTTGAGCTAGGGAGTTTGGGGACAGCCTGGGGGACATACTGAAGCCACCAGTTCATAAAAACGTTGGGTTTTCTGTGATTTTTCTTTTGTCAGCCTACACCCATGGGTGAGATAAGTGGATTGAAACTGTAATACTGTATTTTTCTGTCTCCTGTGCTGTTACTTTGTAAGTGCTTTCTTGTGTTGCTGTTTTACTACACATAAAATATGGTGGTGTGGAATGATAGAATTTCTTCAAAAGCAGAGATAGGCTCCTGTATCTTTTGATTTTGAATGTCATCCTGGGGATGGGGCTATATAGCCCATGGTTGGGCACTTGCTAAACATGTATGAAGTTCTGGGCTCCTTCACTACAACAGTAAAGCAAAACAAAGTCCCTTCCTCTCAGCCCCCACTGCTGTGTGGAGGACTGAGTTCCAGTTGTAGCTAGGTGCTTGTTCTTTCCCTGGTCTATAGGAAGACAAGCTAAGTACAGATGCTTGCCTAGCGAGATAGCAATGATGGCTTACACAGCTAAATACAACCAGCTGAAAGAACTGTTCTGGGGTCAAGACCTTACTGCTTCTGGACAGGGACAACGGTAGTTAGTACATTAAAACATGTGTTTGGGAAAAAATTTGGTAACTTTTGTTTGTCCCTAAAATTCAGGAGCATTTTATTTTTCTTTTTTGGCAAAACCAAACCAAACCAAATCAAACCAAACCAAACCAAACCAGACCAACCAAAAACCAAAACAACCCAAAGCCTAGGAATTGCTGAGATAAAATGATTAAATTGGTCTCATAGTGTTTTACAAAGGGGGCAGATCTCACTGAGCCCTTCTAATAAGGCAAATCTTTGCTAATAACAGCAATTATGCAAAGCTTTTGCAAACAATGGGGAGCCCACACAGGCACTCTCTCTCTGGTGAGTCAGCCTGGTGGATGAGCTGGTAGGTAACTGGAGTGCCACTCTGTGGAATTCCGCCTCTCTAGTGCGTCCAGCTCAGAGGGCGGAGTGTCATAGATGGTCAGTGGCGGGGAGCAGAGCCCCAGCACTGTTCTGGAAGGCTTTTCCTGGGAACTGGAGCCACCAGAAGGGCTTCGTGATGCTGGCTCGTGCATCCTGATCGCTGTGTATATTTTAGTCTCCCAGTTTGGAAGCTTCTCTTGGCCCAAAGGTGGCCGTCTTCTCACTGCGTCATCATGGGCTTCTCCAGCCACAGTGGGGCCGGCGTACTGATCTCTTCTTCTTAGAAGGACACCAGTTTTATGGGGAGAGACCCCACTCTCATGACCTCATTTAGATTTAATGTCTTGCACACAGTGCAGTTTGACACACTGTCTTGCAAGTATACACACACACACACACACACACACACATATTTGGAGGTGCTTAGTACTTTCACGTATGGATTTTGGGGATGCCACAGTTTAGCTCATAATATGCACAGGGCATGGGATTTAGGCTCAGCCCCCAGAATGGACTTCTGGGTTAAGGCTGGAGACCTGACCCATCTATAGAGTCCCCCCTGTGACAGGCAGCAGGGGAGGAATGGAGAAGGTGTTTCCACCACATTCAGAAAGGTATGTCCTGAGTTGTGAAAGTCGCTTTTGATTTTGAATGTCATCCTGGGGATGGGGCTTCAACTACTCTTATTGCTGAAGAAAGAAACAAGGACTGAAGTACAATTATAGTCTGTACCAAAGAGTCCTAAGAGACACGTCCAGGTGCTTTCTCCGGGAGCTGGAAATATACAGTTTTTTCCACTGGAGTTGGCACACTGGCTGGGATAGACCTATGGTAGGCTGCACAATATATCTTTTGAGTTTTAAGAATCCTGAGAGCACCACAAATATCTCTCACAATCCAGTAAACCTAGAAATTAGTTAATAAGAACTCTGGAAACCACGTTTTTGGAAACTAGCAACATGCTCTCAAATAATCAACAATGCAAGAAAAAAAGGGAATTAAAACATTTGAGAAAAAAATGGAAAGACCATATTTCAAAACATACAGGATATGGCAAAAGTTGTTTTAAGAGGGAGGTTTATAGTAATAAATGGCTTTGTCAGTTCCTCCCTAAAAGATCATAAAACCCAATTCAACAGCATACTGAAGACCATTCAGTGTGATCAAGTGAGATTCATCCCAGGAATTTAAGGATGCTGCAGCATATGCAAATGAGCATATGTGATGCTTGCATTAGTAGAAAGAAGGACAAAATCCATAGAATTATTTCAGTAAATGGGGAGGAAACATTTAGTAAAATATTTTTAAAAAGTACTTTCCTCCCCATGATTATTGAAATGTAGAAATCTGCTTCCCCATGTTGCTCAGATTCTCTCTATTTAAAAAAAAAAAAAAGCCAGTTCTTAGTGTATCTTTTTGCTGTTGGAAATGGTGCTGTAGCCACCATCCTCCTGCAGGCGAGATAAGTAAGTGGGGCGTGCACATTCAGCACCTGGTACCACACCTGGGATGTTGCTAACCACCCACCGGGGTCCTGCTGATCTTCTTACCTCCTCTACCACTTTTTCCTCATCATTGATTGTAAACGGCAGCACCCAGTAATACGTGAGAACTTGTCTTTATAGAAGAAACTCATGCCTAAAGGGGCTCCCAAGAGTATTCCTCAAGTGTGCCATTTCTCCTTGCTTCTCCTCCTCCCCTTTCTGTGAACTGGATAAGTTTGGACCTCCTCCGAGCCAGGTGAGGCATACCATTCGGTTCATGCCGAGAAGACTGTCACCTGTGGTTTCCTCAGCACCTTGAGAATAAGGGCTTACATTGTATTTTATGGCTCAATCTTGAACTTAACCAAGGTCCAGTCACTTGCTAGTGTTACTGTGCATAGCCACGTGGCTTCCATTGGTTTGTGGTCTTGCATACTTGGTATTGTACAGGGGATGAAACTGGTATTCTGAGAGTTGAGGTGATTTTGAATAAAATCATATGACCAGGGGCAAGTAGGATTGAGGTGTCTTAATGTTCTGATCCTATCTACTTTGTCATGATGACTTAATAATAATCCTCCACAGTTGGTGCAGTATGTTAGAGTGAAGATGGAGTAGTTGTAAGGGGCTCACACCAAGTCACTCACCCAGTGGGAAGAACAGATTCTCATGGGCAGTTTTCTAAGACTTGTTTTGCTTGTTAGATCTCTTTGTATGTCAAGATTTAACTCTGTGTGAAACCCACAGCCAATATGGCCAACTTCTGTTTGTTTTGTCTTCAGTTTCAAGAATACACAGTTATGCATGGGTACATATGAATTTGGATGTATTTTGTTTCAGGGAAGTCAAAGAGGCAAATGAAGAGAAATAAAATTGAGTTCTGAAAAGTAGACACACAAGGCGGGGTTTATTACGTTTATTACATGTAATTAATCTCTCTCTCTTTTTGTCTGTTTCCATTTAAACAGCACAGAACCTGACTACATCTGTCAGCCCAATCAACATGGAATCAACACATAAAAACAATGATTCAGCCAATTATAGACCAGATAATGAGAGGGAAAAGGAGCCGATGTTTACTGAAAAAAGCCAAACATCAAGTAATGTCACAGAGTCAAGTACAACTACATTCCCCATCACTCCGATAACCAATGTGACCAGGGGAGAACCTGCAGATAAGAATATCACAGTTAAGGGACCAGGTAAACAGGGCTGCTGGTTATCGTAGCAGTAATATGGGGAGACGAGGAGGGTGTCTTTACCCAGTTAGGAGCTCACAAGACAAGGCTCTGTGGAAGAGATCATATCAGCACTGTGCATGAAAAACATTATTTTGTCTTCATAAAGCCTGAGGGCTGAAGGGGAAAACTATGATGTGGAGAGGTTAAGTTTCTTCTAAAATCCCTTAGAACTGGACATCAAGTGATGGAACTGGAACCTGGAGAGCCTGATTCTAGCCACTAGAGTACATGATATCTGTACAGCCACCAAGATCCATTAAATTGTGTAGTTTATTGGTGTTAAATTCTTCAATAATAAAGACAAAGAGAGCAAGGGATATAGGTCTGTGGTACAGTGCTTGCCTAGTATGTGTGATATCCTAGCTCAGTCTCAGTACCAACAAAACACACACACACACACACACACACACACACACACCAACGGGGGCTGGAGAGATGGTTCAGTAGGTAAAGTGCTTGCTCTGCAAGTGTGAGGACCAGAGTTTGGATCCTCAGTGCCCACATAGTAAATGCAGCGTGAGTCTGGGGGGTCTCCCTGTAATCCCAGGTTAACTACAAAACCAACCAACCCACAGTGACCTGATTTAGAAATCCTTGTTTCTGAGGTATCTGATGTGAGAAGTCAAATCAAAAAGTTAATCAATCACCTCATGTCACAGCTGGAGGCTGCTTAGAATCATCTGAGCCAGTATCTCTGCAGTCAGCCTTCTGCAGACCTCAGACAGTATTCTTCTCTGTTTGTAACACCACCAACTTTGCCTTTATGTTCCTATCTGCGTTCTGGTCTCCTCACTGCATACGCCAGCAATGTATGTTCTTGAGCTAGTCATCCTGCCTCCCCTGGTCTCCCTGTTCTTACAGCACAAAGTAGAGAGAGTTATGCTGTGTGTGGTGGGACATGCTTCTAATTCTAGTACTCATGAGGCAGTAGTGGGAAGATGGCTGCAAGTTTGAACCCAGCCTGGGCCACATAATGAAACCAACTAATTAAGCAATGAAAACCTTGCAAAAACGGAAGGGATTTTATGTCCTTTTAGCTGAAATGGTTTAATTTATGTTACCATCAGGCAAATAAGGTGATGGAAGGGCCTGGACAAGTTTTTAAGAACATCTTCTTGCCATCTGAGTGCCCGATGTTTCCTGAGTTGGAATGTCTGGGCATTTTAAAATGATATTGTTTGCATTATTTTGAACTGAGACTTTTAGATTTAGAAACAGTCTTTTTTTGATGTTTTATTTTCAGGGTCTAAAATAAACATAGTTAAATGTCTCTGTGTAGAGGGTGTTTTAAAGAAGAATTTCAAATTCCTGTTGGGGTTAATCTTGAACAATAATACAGAATATAAGCAGTTTCGGTTTTAAGGTTTATTCCTTCTCATGTTTTCAAATAGTTTGTCTCCTGCCCTTGTGATGTCATGAGGATGCTTACACTCAGATATGAATGAAATATTTTTAGTGGGTCACTTTGAAGTGTCAGTGACCAAAGGAAAGATGACTGCAGATGCCTTGACCACTGACACTGTGTTTTTGTGACAGAGCCTGCTCCAGTGTCTGATCTTTGTGCCTTTGTGGGTGTGACTCAGGCTGTTCTCACCTGGAGCGATGCAAATGGCACTGCCTCCTACCGGATGCTTCTTGAAAGTCAAGAATTGAC
Organism: Lophiomys imhausi; assembly: GCA_907164525.1. Lineage (NCBI taxonomy): Eukaryota > Metazoa > Chordata > Mammalia > Rodentia > Muridae > Lophiomys > Lophiomys imhausi. The sequence goes on along the minus strand of CAJQZJ010000309.1, from coordinate 5,972,405 downwards.
TCCATATTTATCAGTCAATATTTCATGTCTGAAGCCGGGGGTCCTTAATTGCAGACCTCTCCCAGAATCAAATAAGACACAGAATGGCTCACTGGTTGCAGGACCAGTGAGTTGTAACTTGGGTGAGTTACAGAATTGTGTATCAGGTTTTGATTTTCATCACTTACTGGTTTTAAAAACTACTGTTTATGTATTTGTGTAGGGTTTTAGAATTGCTGGAGGCTTTCTGGCCACGGTGTGGAGTCTGATTCCATACCTTAATGGGGAAAGAAGGGGGGCTTGTATTTTACAAGTGAACACGGGGCTCAGCATGGTTGTCGGGCTTCAAACTTTTGGATTTGGAGTTCAGGAAAGTAGTTAGGCCTTTTCACTTTTTGTCTCAGATGAACAGGTAACGGGTGTGAATCAGATAAACGGGTAATAGGCCAAGCCAGTCATCTCCATTAACAAGAGGGATCTTAGTAAGCAAACCCAGCAGACGTCTTCTGCGATTTCTTTGGACAAATCATTTGTAGACTTTGTAGCATTTTCAGTGGATTCCTTTGGTAACTGCGAGATGAGGAAGGACTGAGACTTAATCCCCATTTTACTCAAGGAAACAGAGGTACACATTGGGCATTAGAATCAGAAACCAGATGTTAAGTGCTAAGATTGAAAGGTAATTTATGGCCCATGATGGACAGTGAGGCCTTCAAGAGATGGATGAGTCTCATCTCTTCCTCTTGCTTTGGTCTCTGTGTCAGGTTGCTTCTCAGGGAGGCATAGAGTGCAAGGAGAGATGGTCATGAGCTTTTCCCATATCATCCCCTGCTGTTTTGGCCACTGTCTGGGGTGTAGTCCTGGAAAAACCCTCCTGAATGGACTTATGTTTACAAAGGTAGAGTTAAGGAGCAGTCTGTGGAAGACCATGCTGGGATAGCAGAAGATAACCTCCCAAACAAAGGAGGATAGTCCTACACACCAGAGGTCAAAGAAAATTGCAAAATATCTGTGGTGGTTCTGGAGTAATAGCACAAAGTGAGATATCTGGTTCTTTTCAGGGAACCAAATCTTTCTCAGGAGGAGGCAGAGAACAGATATTTATGGAGTACCAACTGTGGGCCCTGTTGGATGTGTCATCCTATGGGATGGGGTGGTGAAGGGTGGAGGATGTGTTCTTGTTAATGTCTTTTCTCCCTGTGTTTGAAGCAGATGCCAATGGCACCGAGAGAAACCCGGTGGCCAACATATGCCAGCTTGTCACTGCAGACCCACCCTTTGCCCAGGATCCCTCCCTCACAAAGGTCTTGCTCACTGGGCTACAACCTGATACTCTGTACAATGCCACTGTTTATTCTCAAGCAGCAGGTGGCACAGAAGGACAGCCTGGGGACATCATGTTTAAAACAAGTAGGTTGGATTTTTTGAAATGGCTTCAGCCTGAGTTTTATAAAGTTTTATCTTTTGCAGTTCTGAATCTGAATTGTTTCTCACTTAGCAGCTAGTTCTGTTATTAGAAGGATCTTCCTGACAGAGGTTTTTTTCCCCCCCCATTAATTAATTTATTTGTTTATTTTAACGTCTTGATCACAACCCCGGTCCCTCCTCTCCTCCCAGTTCCACCCTCCCACCCACTTCCCCCATAACCTCCTACCTGGTACCAACTCACTCTGGCACATCAAACTGCATAAGGACTAAGTGTCTCCTCTTTTACTGAGGCAAGACAAGGCAGTTCTGCTAGGAAAATGGGATCCAGAGGGAGGTAACAGAGTCCCAGTCAGAGACATTTCCTGCTCCAGTTGTTAGGGGATCCACTTGAGGACCCAAGCAGCCTATCAGCTTCATATGTGATGATAGGCCTAGGACCAGTTCATGAATATTTTTTTAAGGTATTTCTTTAATTTTTTGAGTTTATAATACAATTAATTACAATATTTCCTCCAAACCTTCCATGTGCCCATCCTTGCTGTTTTTCAAATTTTAAAAAAATTAATTTTTTTCAAGTTACATCTCAATTAAAGTCCCCTCCAGATCCCACCCTCCCTCCCTTTTCCCCATATCCATATTCTCCTCCTTGGATGAGGGGAGCCCCAACATATCAACCCCCTCAGTTCATCAGTCACATGAGTGCTAAGAGCTTCCTCTTGTACTGGGGCCTGGTATGGCAGCCCTGTTAGGGTAAGGTGTTCGGCTAATAGGCAACAGAGTCTGTGACTCACTGCTGGGTGGAGTTTTTTGTAAGATAGTTACCATGTTTGTTCTTTGGTTAGTGGTTCAGTCTCTGTGAGCCCTCATGTGCCATGTTAGTTTACTCTGTGGATCTTCTTGTGGTGTCCTTGACCTCTCTATTTCCCTCAATCTTTCCCCCAACTCTTCCACAAGACTCCCTGAGCTCCACCTAATGTTTGTCTGTTAACATCCGCTGCTGGATGAAGCCTCTCAGAAGACAGTTATGCTAGGCTCCTGTCTGCAAGGATATCAGAGCATCATTAATAGTGTCTGGTTTAGTCCTGAGAGAGATTTTGGACCGAGCCGATGTACCGGGTTTCTGTTTACCTCTGTGGCCGTGGCATATCTTTTCTGAAGCTCAACAAAGCATTGAGCAGAGGTGTGGAAGCTGGGTGCCACCTCACATCTGTCCTTGCCATCTATCTGCAGATTAGCCAGTGTTTCTGTTTTTGGCCTGCCTCTGGGATCCATATGGAACTTTCTGTTGAACCACTTGCTGAGCGTTCACACTGCTGTCGCTATCTGTGGTTCACAGGCACTTCCACTCTGGGAGTTGAGTATTTGGAAGCTTTTGTGACTGGTGCTGATGGTGGAATAAGGAGATGTAAGGTTCCTGGTCTTAGATGGGGGTTTGAGATAAACACTTGAGGAAACTTGAGCCCTTTGAGGTAAGAACAGATACTGAAGCAGCTTCGCAGAGCTCAGGGACTTGGTGTGCAGGATAATACTCTGAAAGATTATCCTAGGTCAACAGATCTGAGGGAGTGAGGGTCAAGACTATATGAACAAGGACAGAAACCAAGCTGGCATCCAGGAAGTGCTGGGCTACCCTAGATCTGGTGATGTCCTGGAATTCAAAGTCCCCAGGTAGACGCTGTGTATCTGCGTGATGAGTGGCTGTGCTGGGTGAGGGAGCCACTGACCCTTGGTTCGAATGTGGGTCACTAGCAGTTTCTCCCACCAAGAAGGTTGGGTGCCACTTGGAAAGGGGGCATGGCTGCTGTACAGATGGTACATAGCTACTGCCCAATCTGCTGCCCACTAAATGCTATGAACACTGTGAGGTAAGAGCATGATTTTAGCATCCAGTCCTGAGGGAGGGTCTCTTACAGGGAGGGTTTGAACTTTCTCTGGAGGATGGTAGGTCTTGGATAAACGGAGATGTGTTGGAAGGGGAGTGGGGGAGAAGGACACTTCAGTTGAGAAAATGTCCTGATCACAAATTCAGATGACAGACCTGGACTGTCTGGCAAGGGACTAATGGGAGGGGCGGTGGGAAGGAGGCATACCCAAGGGATTTGACAGATTTATGAGTCTGTATAAAAAACTCTTCTGTCTAAATATTTATGAAAGATAGAGGGCCACTAATCCCCCATCATGAGGTGTGACTGGGTAAGATAGTGTTCGGAAGAATGACTAATGAGCAGCAGCAGATGGCTTAGAGCAGCAAGAAGCTGCAGCCAGGATCCAGCCAGGAGGGCCACCCAGGAGCCAAGTGTTGGAAAATGGGGACTAGAGCCTGGGATGAGGGGATGAAGGGAAAGAAAGGAGGGGACTTAGGGGGACAGCTTGAAGATCCTGGCAATTCTGGAAGACTTAATGTAACTCCTAGAGAGATACTACATGTGTATCTTGAGAATTGTCTTTCTTAGTGAGTGGGGAGGGGAGGAAGAAGAGGCATATTTTGGAATACTTGCCAGCAATGACTGGCAAAATGGTGGGATTTGTACAGGGTTAGGAAAAATGTGGGGAGAACATTGGTTACAAGCCATGTCTGTAAGGTATGACAGCTTCCCTCAGCATCCATGCTGAAAGAGGAGTTACTTGTGTATTTCTTCTTTCCACTTCTGGAAATGATAACATGTTGATGGGAGGGACAGTTTTCCCTGTAGTGGCTGCTTGACCTTAGGGTCCTCATTGGTCTAGTGACAGTGTGGATATCAGACTCAGGACAAGGAAGGCTGGCTGAAGGGACTGGGTTCCCCATAGGTTGCTGCTACTGATGGTGGGTTGTCCTACATATGAGAACCTTGCATAAGAGGGTGGATGGGGTCCATCTCTAGTCCGTGTGTCCTTTACCACTCCTCCTGAGCTGGGTCCATCCAGAGGAGGGGACATCTGCCTGATTTGCTAAGAGGAGTCATGTGGTTGGGTTCTGAATACCTGCTTTTTAAAGTACTTTGAGAAAAAAATGAGGTTACTGTGGTTGTATTATTGACTGTTGGTTTGGATGCATGTCCTGGGTTATATTGAACTGTACCAGGGCTTGATAAATGTAGGAGCTGTGTGTCCTTTATATGGTGTTTGTGTTCTGTACCTATGTATTAGTTTTGGCTGATGTGACAAGTTACCACAGACTGGACAGCTTACGTGACAAACATTTAATTTTCATAGTTCCTGGGGCTAGGAGTGTGAAGCCAAGGGCTAGAGATGTTGGCTTCTGGTTGTGGGCCCTCTTTCTTACACAGTAGTACAGACAATAATAACACTGATCCTACACATGGGGTTCTACCCACCCTCATAATTAATCACCTTCCTAGAGTCCACTTTCAAATACCATCAGCCCAGCAGTTAGGATTTTAACATGTGAAAATGATATATATTTTCACTGCAGCATACACATACATTTATACACAAATATATATATGTATATATATAAAACACATGTATACATGTGTGCATCCCCCACCATCTGGTATTTTTCAAGTGACTGGTTAGGTGAGTCAGGGTTAAGGAAACTATCAGAATATATTTAGGGCCCAGACAACTGGCTGGTGGAAAGCTACCCCCAGAGCTGAAGTTAGGGAGGAGATGGGTTTGTGGAGCCTGGTGAACACAGAAGATGTGAGATGTAAGACTGATATTCTTGGTAGCCAGCTCTCAATGTCCTGCCTATGCCACTCACCAGTTCAGAGTTTCATGGGCTGTGTAGAAGGTCCCCAGTGATGCCACATGCAAGGGACAGTCTCCTGGGGCATAGGATAGGCAGAAAAAGTCAGGTTGGATTGGGAGAGTAGATAACTGGAGGATATGTAGTGTTTTCAAATCTTTCTGTAAGGCTAGACTGGGTGACTCTGTCTCACAGTTAAGAAAGTGGCTTAGTGGCTTTCCTAAGGTCTACCTGACTGGTAAAGCCCAGCTAGCCTTAGAATCCAGTGTGCTCTCCGGTCAGGTGTGAGACCTTTAATTCATGGTGGGTAGTGTTTGTTCTTGGGTAGATCTGTATTTGAGGACTTTTCTGGCTTACCGCCTCCCCCAGGGCAGCACATGGGAAAAGTCCATGCTATTGCCTGATCTTAAATCCAAGGTCTGCTCACAAACTGAGCACGGAACACCTGTGAGGTACAGTTGACCAGGTGTGTTTTCACTGATGCCTGACTTTGGTGACACCCACATACATTTCTGGTCATGGTGAGCTGACGATGATGGTGACCAGTCGCTGAATGTGTTCCTCGGGATTGATGACAGGCCCTGATGATATTTTCCTCTCTTCTCATTTTGACTTGACCATTTCTGATTATTTTTTACTCCTCTTGTGTCTTCAAAGATTCTGTCCAGGTTTTTGACATCAGAGCTATGAACATCAGTGCCACAAGCATAACCCTGACCTGGAAAAGCAAGAACGATTGTTTACCTACTTCCTATATCTACAAGATACATGTGGCTGGGGGGATCGATTCCATCAACCAAACTGTCAATAAGACTGAGGCCGCCATCCTTGGTCTCAGCTCGAGTACCTTGTACAACATCACAATTCATCCTAGTCTGGGTTACATCGAAGGCACACCAGGCTTCCTTCAAGTGTATACTTGTAAGTTTGATCTTTGATAAGTGGTCTAGTTCACTTTTCTGTTTTTGTGGTAAACTCTGTGACCAAAGAAACATGGGGGAGGAAACAGTTTACATAGGCTTACACTTCCAGGTAGCAAGCAGCCCATCACTCAGGGCAGGAGCTGAAGCAGAAACTGTGGAGGAGCACGACTTATTGGCTAGCTTTCTAGCTTGTGCTCGGCTAGTTTTCTTTTCGTCACTAGAAGCCCAGTGCACTACCCATTGTGCCATAGAGTCACCTTCAGCTAGTTTTCTTAAACAACCCAGGTTCACTTGCCCAGATACAGTGCGCCTACAGTCTGCTGGGTCCGCCCATTTCAATCATCATTCAAGACCTTTTCTCACAGACATGGCTGTAGGCCAATCCAATCTAGGCAGTGACACAACTGAGGTTTCCTTTTCCCAGGTGACTCTAGGTTGTTATCAAGTTAACAATAAAAACTAACCAGCACACTATCTTTGACTCACCTTTCTTGTCTCCTGTGTGCCAGGATAAATACAAGGCAAGGAAGCTCTGTTCTGTCCTGAAGGAATGGCTGGTACTGCATGTGGCTGCACAGGGCCTCACTTGTCCTTTAAGGGCAGTGATCATTGCTTGATCCTAATCACATGCTCAGTGTCTTGTGATGTGTTGTTTTGTACTGTGTCATTGATGCTAGGACATCCTTGTAGTTTGGTTGGCATTAGCCTTACTTTATGGAAGTGGAAACCATGTCTGAGGTGATGTGGGCAAGGAATTTCAGCAGATAAGTGATAGAGGTGAGATTAGACCTTTGGGAGGCCAAGATAAAGCAGCCAGCCATGGCTGGCACTCTGCCTCAGAGCTTGGGAATCCTTACCTCGTAAAACTTCCTGTGAGTGACTGGCATGGTGTCTGTACTCTTGGGGCCGAGTGAGCTTTCTCAGCCAGAAGCACCAGTGTTTGAAGGGGCTGGTACTGCAGAGATGCTGTAGAGAAGAGCAAAAGGAAGAGCCCTCAGTGTTTTATGAGGGTTGTCCACCCTCATAAAACACCTCTGGAAACAGACTTTGCCTACTTTTGTTTTTGAGGGTGAGCGCAGGCTGGTCTCAAGCTCAAGATCCTGCTGTCTGAGCTGCCCAAGTGCTGGTATTATGGGCAGTGCTCTACTGCACCCTGCCTGTGGATGGAGATTCTAACCTTACTCCTTGTCTTCCGCAGCCCCTGGTCCAGTTTCTGACTTCCGAGTGACAAATGTCAGCACTAGGGAAGTTGGTTTGGCTTGGAGAAGCAATGACTCAGAGTCATTTGGGATTTTCACCACGCAGGATGGAGGTGAGAAGAGTCAAAATGCCACTACCACAAGCCAGAGCATTGTCATTGGAGGCTTAAAGCCTGGAACCATTTACCATTTTGAAATATTTCCACGAGGACCAAATGGGACTGAAGGGCCATCCAGAATAGTTGATGGTAGAACTGGTAAGCATCCTGACATTTAAGTTTCTTACAGGAAACCAGCATAATTTATAGACTCCTGGCTTTACAAATATTATTTTTCTTTTTATGAAAAAGAATCTTAAAATATTTCATGACTACAATACAAAAATAAAGTCAAGCCAAAAAGAAATCCCACGTAAAACCATTGATTAGGTGCTACTCTTTGTAGAGGTCGGAGGATAATTTTGAGAGTTGGCTGTCTCCTTCCACCCTGGGTTCTGGGAATTGAACTCGGGTCGTCAGGCTGCTGTGGCAAGTGCTTTTACTCACTGAGCCACTTTGCTAGTTTCCAATCCCTTTGTGAGCTAGGGTCTCATGTGGTTCTCTGTCTTACTATGTGATCAAGATTCACCTTGAACTCTGTCTCACAAATGCTGAGATTAGAGCCACATGTTACCATATACAGCTCCCTGATACTGTTTTAAGATGTATACAAACATACATATTTATCCTTTTCCAATATTGGCATTCATGTGTGCTTTTATAATCTGATTTCTCCTCACTTGCTTATTATGACTATTTTTCCCTGTCAGTGTGAATTAATTTACATTTCATTAATTAATTATTTTTCTTTATTCACTTTTGAAACAAAGTTTCACTGTATAGCCTGGCTGGCCTGGAAGATCTGGTTGGCTTTTCATAGAGATCAGCCTGCTCCTGCTTCCCAAGTGTTAGATTAAAGGAGTCTGGCAATGTTTATTTTATGGGATAATTTAAAATCAACCTTGCATTTGTGTGTGACCTAAGAGTAGGTTCCTTAGAATGGGTGGCAAGAAGGGTTGGAGTAATGCCCCAGATACTTAGAGTTATTTATATTAATGAATAGCTATCATCATTGCTTGGGACATTATTGGACAGCATTAAAGGCAGTCTTTCCTCTTTTGGATATCAGTCAGGAAGAATTGAAAGCAAGGTCTCAAGTAGCTATTTATACACCAGTGTTCATTCACAGCAGCCCAAAGATAGAAACCACCCAGTATCCATTGGCACACACATAGGCAAAATATGGCTTTATCTATAGTCTATACAATATTATTCTATAAAATATAATATTTCTCTGCCATATGGAGTGAAGTCCTCATGTGTGCTTCAACACAGATGTATCTTGTGAATGTACAAAGTGAAATAAGTCACACATAGAATATTTACAAAGTGAAATAAGTCACACACAGACTATTTTACAAAGTGAAATAAGTCATACACAGAATATTTTACAAAGTGAAATAAGTCACACACAGAATATTTA
>CAJQZJ010000309.1:5940340-5963654 GCA_907164525.1 Lophiomys imhausi | reverse complement strand
AAGTCACACACAGAATATTTACAAAGTGAAATAAGTCACATACAGAAAGAAAATTTTGTTTGTTTTATTTTTTTTAATTGAAAAAAATTTATTTTGTGAATTTCACATCATGCACCCTGTATCCTCCCATCTCCCACCCCACCCAGACCCACCCTCCACCTTGCAATCTGTCCCAGCATAAAAAAAATAACAGTTCATTGTGGAAGCTGCAGTGTATTGCAGTATGTCCCACAATATTCCCCTTTATCCACATATTCTGCTTCAAATGTTCATTATAATGACTCCTTGGTCTGGTACAAGGCCCCTCGTTTCTGCTACTCTGTCAGTACTGGAACCTCACTGGAACTCCTCTCAGATATGCTGTAACTGTCCTGTGTCTTGGAGGTCCTGCAGTCCTGGGTTGTGGAACTGACCTCTTCTTGCACTCCAGCAGTTCATCCATGGGGTAAATGTTGGGGTGGGCCAACTCAAAGCCCTGGTTCTGGACCTGGAATCCCCACTTGCATGCCTAGTTCTATTATGGAAAGGTGTAGGGCCTGCTCTCCCAAGTGCTGCAGCATGTGAGGAGTAGGGACAGGTCTCTTGCTCTTGTGACCCTTTCTGGGTCAGATCTCCTGTCGGCCAATGGTGGTAAGGGCAAAAGGGAGGGGAGGGGATCTCTCCCTAGATAACACCACCAAATAGCAGACCAAAGACAGAATTGGCTCTCCCATAGTCACTCCCTCAGGGCTGGCTCACCCACAACCCCCATATCCAGGACCAGCTGTAGTGTGCTACCCAGGGAAGGTGCAGGGCCTGTTCTCCAAAGTACTGCAGCATGTGAGTGGTAGGGACAGGTCTCTTGCTCTTGTGACCCCATCTGGGCCAGATCTCCTGTCTGCCAATGGTGGTGAGGGCAAAAGGGAGGGGAGAGCATCTCTTCCTAGCCAACACCACCTCATAGCAGATAGAAGGTCGGGCTGGCTCTCCCACAATCACTTCCTCAGGGCTGGCTCACCCACAATCCCCATATCCAGGGCCAGGCAGAGTTCTTCTAGTTTCTGGTTGTTTCCTGTCCTGGGAGCCCATCTAGTGCTTGCCTGATACTGGTCTGGTAGTCATCACAGGATAGCCCATGGTGCCAAAGTGGTGTCGGTATCCAGCTTGCTTCCCCCCCGCCCCAGGAATGTTAGGCTACTATTCATTCAGATGTTTATAGGTCAGAACACTGAATGTAGATACAGCCTCTCTCCTCTCTGCCACCTACTGATGCACATGTGACATAGCAGTCACATGTGCAATACTTTTAGAGGTGAGGTTTTATTACTATTTGTAATGATGGGGTCTCACAGTGTATTTCTTGCTGGCCTGGAACTCATTTATATAGAACAACTTGTCTCAAAGATCCTCCTGCCTCTGCCTCTCACATGATGGGGTTAAAGTATAGGAAGGTAGTATTAAATAGGTACAGAATTTATGTTGAAAAATTATGAAAACATTTTGACTGTGATAATGGTAATGTTTATACAACACTAGGGATATGTTTAGCACCACCAAAATGCACATTGACAGATGGTTAGTGATAAATAATAGTATGTTGTGTATATTTGCTACACTAAAGGGAAGGGAACATATGTAATTATTAACTATTCTCATCTGATTGGATTTCTTTCCTGTGTCTACAGTCATACTTTTTGTTAACATCATTTTCATACAACTGATTTTATTTTATACTTGAACTTTTTGCTCTGCCTATATAATTACTCTCCCCATAGTTATAGCCTGACCTTCCTTCTTTTAGAGGAAGGTATCATGTAACTATGTAATGGATTATACAGTCCTTCCTTCATTTTCTTTCTTGTTTTCCTCTTTAGCATGCTGGGTGGTTCATACAGACTGCATGTTATTTTGAGTGAATGATGAAGAACAAGCAAACCAATATTTACCTTATTTATTTAGACAGGGTCATGCTATGGAGCTCATGCTGGCCCTGAACTTAAAGTCCTCCTGCCTCAGTTTCATAGATGTTTTTGGGGTGATAGGTGTGCATCGCACTAGCTTCAAACACACCCTTTATTGAGATACAATATAGGTATAAAAAAAGTGTACCCTTTCTCAGTACATAGCTTGATGAATTGCCACAGGTCAAATGCATCAGAGTCTCAGTTGAGAGTAAGAAATGGAATGTGGGGCTGGAGAAGTGGACAGCAGTTAAGAGCACTGAATGATCTCCCAGAGGTCTTGGGTTTGACTTCCTCCCTCTTGCATGCTCATAACCACCTGTAACTCCAGTTCAGGTGATCTTCTGGTTTTCATAGGCACCAGGCACACAGTTTGACCTTTGTGAACTCACTGGAGATCTCTCTCTCTCTCTGAGGCAGGTCTCGCTCTGTAGCCCAGGCTGGCCCTGACCTCCAGTGCATGGTATCAAACCTCATTGGAGATTGGATAACAAAGAGTTGGTTTTATTGACAGACACTTTGAGATGAAGCTGGAATCATGATTAGATACATTTCTTACTTTTCTCTGACTAGACCGCAGTGCTGTGATTGACATCCATGTGGTCAACATTACCACCACTGAAATACAGCTGGAGTGGCAGAATACAGACAATGCTTCTGGATACATCTACCATTTAGTTCTAGAGTCTAAAAATGGCTCCAGTAAGACCACCTGTTCTGAAAAATCGACCACACTGAGGGACCTCACCCCAGGCACCTTATATAATGTCACGATCTCTCCAGAAGTGGACCAGATCCAGGGTGACTCCAGCTCCATTACCCAGTACACACGTGAGCCTTATGGGGGATGTGGTGGGCAGAGGAACTGCTTCCTGCCTGTCATGTGGAGGAAGTACAGGGACTGCTGGGGAGAGGGTGGCTGTGCGTCCGGGTTTCAGGTTGATGTGGGATGCTTATCATCAGCCTCAGCAAAGGCTTTTCTGCTCTCATGGGTACTATTGCGGGAGCCACGTGAACACAGCTGTTTTCTGGAAGCAGGAAGTAACATCCTATGAGAATGGAGAATTTTTTAGTGCCTGCTATTCATTCCTCAGAAACAGACTGGAAATCTGCTGTCCTGCTGACATGAAGATTCCCTCAGATGAGGATCTCTTCTGTGACAGTGACAGAGATGCTTCCTCAGCGTTCAGATGGAAGGACAGTGGAAGTGCTAACTTATCCAGTGCTTTACCTTCTTTACTAGTCAGACTCCAAAACGAAGTTGGAAATTATTCTTCTCAGATTTAATATGTATAATTTTCTGAATGACTTTTCAGATCATATTTTGAAGCACTGTTTATTAACTGTATTAATCCTTTCTTGAAACAACCAAGCAGCTTTTAGATATAGTAAATACAATAGGCCTGTAATTCGAAGTGGTTCATTTTGTTTGTTTAATTTTAAACCAAGGTCCCAGCAGTGTGTCCCACATTGAAGTAAAAACCAACACCACTGTGGCAGTCATTCGGTGGGAGAACTTGGATGCAGCCTCTCCTTCATATGTCTACTCCGTTCGTATCCTGAAGGCTGGAGATGGCAGCAGTGAAACCAAGGTGGTTACAGACCCTGGAGTCACTTTTCTGCATGTCACTGAGCTAATCCCTGGTGCCTCTTACACAGTGGAGATCCTTGCACAAGCTGGGAATGATACAGTGTCACTGGTACCTGGTTGGAAGCTGTTCTGTATGGGTGAGTAGTCCCACTTCCCAGTGGTCCGTGTTCTTCCCTTTGTGGCTCTCACATGCAGGAAACCACTCCCAGCCTGTAGGGTGCTGTGCCTGCGTGAGCAACCATGGACACAGAGCACTTCAAGACAGCCTGGCAGCTCATTAAAGACATGTTGATGCCATTGCCGCTGCTCCACTGAACATGGGCTTATTGAGAGAGGTCCTTGCATTTCTGGAACTTTTATCTTGTTGAACAAAACAGATAAGAAATAAAAGTGAGCAAGTAGTTAGGTGATGATTATAACTAAGAAGAGGGAAAGGAAAAAAAAAAAAAACCAGGGACGGGGTAAATGGTATTCTTATCTAGGGCGTCGTGTGAGGATGCCCCATGAAAAGGTTAAATGCAAAGGTGACTGAGCATAGATCTGAGGGAGTGAAATGCTGACCACATGAGCATCACATGACCCTGCATTATGGGCAGAGGAGCAGTTGGCGCAGAGGCCCCGAGGCCGGAAGGAACCCTGCGTTGGAGAGTTTATAGGAGGGTCAGGGTGGAGGGAAGGGATCTGCAGGAGCTAGACAGTGAGGAGCAGGAGGCATCAGAGCTCAAGGCTTGGCCTCTGATCTTTCACATGGTGTAGTTAAAGACCTCTGTGACTTTAAGTGACTTTTGCTCAGTTAGTCTGCATCCTGCTGGTCTACTTGCTTACTTTGTTGTGTCTGGTGTTGCTGGGACCTCTGTTGTAAGTGTGGCCTTAAGCAAGAGAAAAACCCACTGGAGCATGTGTGGCTGGCTGGAACAGGAGCTGGGAACTGAACTTCGGTTCTCTCGAAGAGCAGCAAGTGCAAGTGCTCTAACTGCTAAATCTCCAGCCCCTCTTTCCAGAATCTCACTTGGTGACTGACACCCATGTTTAATTTAAGCCTCAGACAGTCATGCTTGAACCCCAGGGCAATAAGGTGACTGACCGAAGGTTATGTAATCTGGTATTGCTTGGTTCAGTCAACCCATAGGCATCTTTCTCCATATCTGTGCTGCCTCCTCAATGTGCGGCACCAGGTCCTCTGCTTCCCACAAGCTTCACCTTGCCCTCCTCTTTGCTTTGCAGAACCTGCACCAGTGGCCTTCTTCCACTGTGAAGTGGTCCCCAAGAAGCCAAATCTGGTTCTGAAGTGGGCCTGCCCCCCTGGCATGAACACAGGCTTTGAGCTGGGGGTCAGGAATGATGCTTGGCGCAATATGACACACCTGGAGAACTGCACTTCAGAGGATGACACAGAATGCAGGACAGAAGTTACATATTTGAACTATTCTACCTCATACAACATCAGTATCACCACCTTGTCATGTGGAAAGATGGCACCCCCTACCCAGAGCACCTGCACCACTGGCATCACAGGTGGGTCCTGTGTCAGGGAGTGGGATACCCCTGGAGCAGATGGCCCAGCAGCATGCAAGTTCAGCCCAAGAATACTTTTAGGGTGTTTACTTTCCCTTTAAGTATTTTTATCAGCAGATTGCTTACATAATTCTGCAGAAATCCAGCCTAAAACTGCAGAGTAAGAGAGCTGTGTGTTCTACATGCTGAGCAGTTCTGCAAGAATAGCTCATGCTATCTTACCCCCCCTCCCCTCCCCTCTCCCTTCTTTCCTCCTCTTCCTCTTTTTTCTTCCCCCTCCTCTCTCTCTAGTTGGGAGTTCCCTTGTTGCATTTAAGAAAGACATTTTTGTAGAAATGTTCTAGTATATACTAAATCTGGACAGTAGGATGAAACTCATGTCCTCATGGACACTTGTCAGCACTTGGCCACACTCAGCACATTTACGTCCCCTCTTTTCTTCCCACTATTGGAAAGATGACTCTGAATCCTGATTTGAGCATTGTCTATTATTTTTTAAAAAATTTTAAAGATTTATTTATTTATTATGTATACAGTGTTCTGTCTATAGGTATACCTACAGCCCAGAAGAGGGTACCAGATTTCATTATAGGTGATTGTAAGCCACAATGTGGTTGCTGGGAATTGAACTCACGACCTTTGGAAGAACAGTCAGTGCTCTTAACCTCTGAGCCATCTCTCCAGCCCTGAGCATTGTTTATTTGTGTTTATAAATATTCCACATGGATTAATTCAAGATAAGGACTCTTTCTCTTTCAAGTGTATCCATGTAAGCATGACTACCATACTTATGGAAGAAGACTTAAAAACATTATTTTGTATTTATCAGAACTCATTCTCTGGAATCTATTGACAAGAACCTGAGTTACTTTAGGGGAAGAAAAGATCACATACTATTCGGGGGTCCCTCTAGTCAAGCCTTCCTATTCATTCATTTTCTCTCCCTTTTCCTCCACCCTTCTGCTTGGGAAGAATTAATTTATTTTGTCTGTCCATTGACCCCCTCTCTTTCCCAAACTTGTGTTTTAGATCAGCCAGTGGGGTGGTGGTGCTATATCCCTCTTTGTGTTTTTTGACTTGTAGATAAATGCTCTTTAGGACTTAAGAATATTTCTGACAATTTCTAAAGAATCAGTGGTTGTTTTAAGAGGGCTTCTTACTGTAGGGACCTGACTTGGAAAGTGGTTGAGGTATTTTATAGACAGAATAGATACGTGGATTGGATTTGAGTTCAGTTTCTCCAATTTACCAGTCATGTGATCTCAGAAAAGCTAATTAACCTTGCTAAGAGTCTCATTTGTGAAAAGGGGAAGCAGTACTTACCTCCCAGGATTGTTGTGCTGCATGTCCCACATTGAAGAGCACACATATGGCTGCTCTGGTTGTGTACTATAAAGTCTCAGGGAAAACACTATGCACAGGGCTCCTTAAAGTTGTGGTACACAGTGGTACCCTGCCCTATGCCATACTACTTGGTTTTGAAGAACATAGTAGGAACAGTGAATGTCTCATTTCACCCTTTGTAGCTCCTCTTTTCATGGTGTTGTCTCTGTGCATAAACTACTAAAGAGCAGAGACCTGACTGAGTGTGTGCTCCCTGGGCTGTGCTCCCTGGGCCGGGCATAGCACTTGGCATAGATCCTAGGATATCTCTGGGTTGGAGCTGTAGCTCAGCTGGTAAGCACTGGCATAGCATGCAAGTTTGAGCCCAGTCTCCAACACTACATAAACTGTGTGTGGTAGCACATATCTGTAATCCCAACACGTGGAAGGTAGAGGCAGGAGGATCAAAAGTTCAAGGTCATCCTTGGCTATTATAGGGAATTCAAGGTAGCCTGAACTATGAAAACAAACAAACAAGCAAAAAAAGGCAGGGGTTGGAATGAGCTGAACAGATATGAGCAAACACATACATCATTTCACAGAGCGATTCTCACTTTTTAATCAGGAGCTTCCTTTTTCAGACTAGCATTTATAAATTTAACACAAGTTAAATTGCAAATTGCATTTTCTCTGGGTCGGGAAGTATTGGAGAAGAGGACAGTTGGGGTAGAATTTGCCAGGATTAGCTTCCTATGTGCTGAGGGTAAGGGATATGAAGGGGTGTAAGTTTAGCATTTGAGAGGAGGAATGAGAATGGTTGGGTTTCTGGTGTTGCAGTGGGTAAGCTCCCATAGTTTCCTGCTGCCAGCCTTGGGGTGGGAAGTGTGATATCCTTTCTGACTGGCTACAAGCTGTAATGCTGATGGTAAAAGTGGGGACATCATGGAGTCATTATCACTCGGCTTGCTTAGGATCCAGCTCTCTGTGCAGTACTTATTCCCTTCCTGCATCTTACTTTGGGATATGTTTTGGATGAGATCTGTACACAGCTTCCTGGGCACAGGTAGATCCTCCTAGGCAGGGGCATATGTTGTAGAGGGTATTTGAACACATTTTCTACCTGGAAGTTTTTCTTCTTTGGTTGAAATGTTGGGTGATTGTTCTGTTTTGCATTGCTTTAGACCCACCTTGTCCAGATGGATCCCCTAATATTACAACTGTCAGTCACAATTCAGTAAAGGTTAAGTTCGGTGGTTTTGAAGCCAGCCATGGACCTATCAAAGCCTATGCCATCATTCTCACCACCAGGGGAGGTAAGAAGGGGCCAGCATGGGTTAACTCATGTGACATAACTATTTTGGTTACTTCCTCTTTCTTTCTTTTATTTGTTTTTGTTTTTTGTTTTTCTTGAGACAGGATTTTTCTGATTTTCTGTGTAGAGCTGGCTGTCCTGGAAGTCCTTCTGTACACTGAGGCTGGCTTTAAACTTACAGAGATGTGCCTGCCTCTGCCTCTTGAGTGCTGGGGTTAAAGTCGTGTGTCACCATAGCCTGGCTCTTAGTTAGTTTCCTGTTGCTGTGATAAAACACCATGACCAAAGCAACTTATAAAAGAAAGTGTTTAACAGGTTTACTGAGGGTTAGAGCTTCAGAGGGTCAGAGTCCATGATGGTGGAGCAAAGGCACAGTGGCAGGAGCATTTGAGAGCTCACATCTTGGTCCACAGCTAGGAAGCAGGGAGGGTGGGGCACATACTGGGAGTCACACTTGAAACCTCAGAGCCCACCCCTCAGTGACATGCCTCTTCCAACAAAGCCACATCCCCTAACCATTCCCAAACAGCTCCACCAACTGGGGACCAAGTATTCAAGTGAATGAGCCTGTGGGGCCATTTTCATTCAAACCACCACTTTCGAGGGGGGATGTGCATAAGCACATTCCTCTCTCCAGTGCAGCCTGTGCTTTGGTGCAGACAGGGAGGCCAGCTGGTGGCTTGATGCGCTAAAAGATCAGACAGCAAATACCTTAAGCTTTCCTGGTCTCGAAGTCTCTGTCACAACTATCCAGCACTTTTGTGGTGCTGTGGAATCATGTATAGAACATACATGGCGGATGAATGTGCCCATCCCAGAGCTGTTTGCACACAGGTGATGCCTAGACTTGGCCCATAGGCCATAACTAACCAATTTAGGATGGTATGCTGTTGAAAGCAAGCACAAAAAGATTGCTTGCTTATGAGACTTGGTGATGGACATCTTTTGGGTGAGAAAGGAGAAGAGTTGGAGTGGCAATTCTGGGGCAGTGAGAAGGGAGTGATTTGAGGGCAGCTCTGATGGCTGCATAGTACCCGGTTTTACATAAACCAGCGCTAGGGAGAGAGCTTGGCTGGTAAAGTACTTGCCTTGCACAGACTCTGAGTTTAATCTGTAGGACCTACATTAAAGAAAGAGTTGTGCATTGTGACATGCCTTTGTAATCCTGATATTGGGGAGGAAGAGACAGAAGGATCCCTGGGCTCCCAGGTTAGTCAGCTAAGCTGACTTGGTCAAGTTCTAGGCTAGAGAGAGACTTGACCCCCCCCACCAAAAAAAGGTAGAAGTTGTATGAGGAATCATACCTGAGGTCCTCCGGCTTCTACAAACATATGGATACACATGCATACAAAGTAGCTCACACATATGCACCTGCATCCATCCCTATGAACACAGTAAACAAAATGTGGCAATGTTGTGTGCCATTCCCTCCCCTCACCGACTTTTAAAAATTTGAGTCTGTTTCTAAGCCCTTTGTCATTGAATTTATTTCCAACCAATTTCAAATTCAGACCTATGCTGAATGAAAAAGATCCTGTTGCATGGTGACCAGGCCAGTCAGCAGCAGCCTGACAGAAGAAAGACACAGGTCTTGGGCCAGGAGGTCAGGGCTGGGAATCCAGCTTCTCAGTGTGGGCAGTGTGACTTTGGCAGGTTTCTGCTAGCTTTCTGGATTTTTGTTTTTCTTACTTGGGAAGAGACTCATGATGAAGGGATGAGGTGGTGTAAGCCAAGCTCTGGGTGCTCCTAGAGGTGCTTGAGAGACAGTGGCTACCAGCATCATCTGACACTGAGCTTCATGTGTCATTATTGAGCTATTTTGTGACACTTACGTCTTTCTGCTGTCACTCATGATTTACCTTCTGTGTTCCTTTCTTAGCTGGCCAGCCTTCTGCAGATGTTCTGAAGTACACATATGAAGACTTCAAAAAGGGAGCTACGGATACATATGTGACATACCTCATAATACTAGAAGAGAAGGGACACTCTCAGGGCTTGTCTGAAGTCTTGAAATATGAAATTGATGTGGGGAACCAATCCACTACCCTCGGCTATTACAACGGGAGGCTGGAGCCTCTGGGCTCCTACCGGTAATACTTGGGTCCTTGCAGTTGGTTGCTGAGCTTCATGAATTTAAAGTTATGTACTACGATGGTAGACACACCTCAGTTACCTTATTTTCTGCTTTGTCTCCCCGTAGGGCCTGTGTTGCTGGCTTTACCAATATTACCTATAACCAAAATGGTGGACTCATCAATGGGAATGAGAGCTATGTGTCTTTTAGTCCGTACTCGAAGGCCGTGTTCTTGCCTCAAGATCCAGGTAGAAGGAAAGAAAAGCCCTGACATCTACACAGTTGGTTTTGTGCCTTGTGTCTGCAGAAACCTGCTGTCCATGCCCCTCTCTCCGGTGTCTAGGAGGGTGGAGGTTTTCTCCTCTCTGAAATGGCCATGTCTGTTGGTCTTTGGGTTTAAAGTTAGCCTAGCTCCCCACTCTGAGGTGCTTGAAAGAGCTACTCCCCACATCTCCTTCTCTAAAACCAGCCACACGTCTGCAGATTACTTAGCCCTTTGCTTTCTAAGAGTCATTTGTGGGCTCATGTGACTTAGGGAGTCCTTGGATGTTCACATTAGAAGGAGCCATAGAAATCATCAGATGCAACCTTTGCTTAGAAATAAGGCTTTGGTGGTCTAGAGATAGGTTGTACCCAGTGTCACACAGTGGATTAAATGCAGACCTGAAGTTCTAGCCTTAGACTCCTGTGAAGTGCTCTTCCTACCCAACATTACAGAGTTAGATTGGAAGGAATTTCAGGGACCCACGGTGAGGATTCCCCTTCTTCTTCAGGATGGAGGAGACAGTGGCTGACTGGTCTATTAGACTGTTTTTCATAGCTACTGAGTAGAGCAGATCACCCAGAGGCAAAATTCAGGGAGTCCCTATTCCTCCCCTTAAATAGCCCATAAAAAGGAGGGGGGGTTGTTTCTATGTTATGTGGGTGTGGTGTTGTAGGTACTTCTGCTCATAGGTGACAGGAAAAAAACCACTGATCTAGCTGACATAGGCCCCCAAATTTGCAGTTGAACTGAGACCTAGGGAGGGTTTGTGCTGTTCCCAGGACCATCCTGCTGATGGTGGGGCTAAGGACAAAGAAACCAGCCCCTGAAAGCTGTTCTAATTTTACATCCAAAGATATTGATTTCTGCCCTGTGTGCACCACTCACCCTTTCTCCTTGAACCCTGGTTGTTGGTGTAGCACATGGCCCTTTGTGAACACCGCTTGAAATGCCTCTTGTTGGGACCTTCCCTAGGTGTCATCTGTGGAGCAGTGTTCGGATGTATCTTTGGTGCCCTGGCCATTGCGGCTGTGGGAGGCTTCATCTTCTGGAGAAAGAAAAGGTGAGATTGCTTATTTGATCATCGGGTGCTACTGCTTGGGGAGATTTTTGTTGTTAGAACTTGCAACCACTTGTAAAATCAGAGGGAATAGTTGAAAGAGCTCCTGTGTCCTTCATAGTCTAGCCACCTCGGCAGTCTTACTTCCTCTCTGACTCCAGTTGGATGATTTGGTTCTAACCCTCATCCCAGCCACATCAGACCTGTTTGATATACAGGATGCTACTTTCAAGCCAGGACCCTGTGAATGTGTTAAGAGTCTCATATGATTTTAGAGTTGGCCAAGTTTGAACTCAGGTTTCACCCTTGGTAGCTGTCGAAAGCCTTAACATCCTCCTCTGTGGTGTAGGAATGAGTGCCCAACTCAAGGAGTGGAGGGCACTGGCAGTGTCTCACTTTATGTCGTTATTCATTATTTTCTTTGTGCAAACACCCTGTGATGTTAACTAGTGAAAATAGTGGCTTCCTTTTGGGTGCTTTCTGTATATACCTAGATTCATCGCCTTCCTGAGGCTCTAACAGGCAGGTCTTAGAAGCCCTTCTAGGGATGCAGAAGTGAGTGTTGGAAACATGAAAGAGGAACTTGAATGTGGTCTTTGCACTCAACTGCGTTCCTCTTGCCTGACTCTGGGAGCCTGTGTGTCCAGGTGCTTCTGTCTGGAAATTTACACTTGGGATTGGGCTTCCTTGACGTCCTCCCCCTGGTTTTTTTTTTTTTTTTTTTGGAGACAATTTCTTGTATCCCAGGCCATCTCAAATATAGCTGAGAATGATCTTGAATCTCTACTATCGAGTGTTGGAATTCTAGGCATGTGCCACCTAAGCCTGTTTTTTTTTTTTTTTCATTAGAAATAATTTTATTTGAGTGAAAGAAAATATTGGGGTGAAAATTAATAAAACACGTGGAAAGGTAGTACAACTGGTAGACTAAGATGTCTAGGTACAGACACAGGCAGCCCTTTGCTTCTGCCCCTCAGCCCTGTCCTCTCACAAAGAGGGCGTCTTCCCACTTTGCTTTTACTTCATCACCTGAGGAAATGGACCTTGACTGCTTGCTTACTCTTCCTATGCTGTCATATGATCTCTTGACTTGGGGAGCATAAAAGCCAATTACATTAAATCTAAAAAAAAAAAAAAAGTAGTGCTTCATCTGGTAAATCTTGCAGTAATTCTCTAAACATGGTTTGCTGACAGTGAGTGACACATATCATCTGGGCACATTATATTTAATATATAGTAACAAAATACTATAATATGTACTCAACATTTATATTTTCTGAATTTTTAATATGACATGACAGTTTTCTTTCTGTGCGTTCATGAGAAATTACACAAATCTTAATATGTAATTTATTCTTATGAAGACAGGGCAATTAAGGCCTTATAAGAAATAAATCATTTTCACTGGCAACTGAAAAAAAAATACATTCAGCTACTTCCTGATGTACCTCAGAAAACTAACTAAAGTGAATAATTTAGATAATTTATCTGTTTATAGTTGTAAAAAGTATTTTTTAAAAAATTCTCTTATTTTTTATTATTTATTTATTGAAAAATGTAGTTGTTTTACCTTCCCTCCAAATAAGTCAGATACTATAACTTCTCTTTATACCAATTAAATCTTTTATATTTTACTAAAAAATGAATCATAACCTAGTGCGAAAGCTGGAATGTGGTAGCCAAGTCCTTAGGGCAAGACAGCAGCACAGGGAGCCAGGCCCCCGTAGGAAGCTGGTGGGCAGGGTTAGTCAGAGCTGCACAGTGGGACCTGTCTCAAAACAACAACAAAAAAGCCACCAGAACCAAAACTCAGACCCATGGTGGCAAACCTACCTACCAGAAGAGCAAAGAGAATAGGTAACCCATAGCTACAGCAAATCTGTTCTTCCCATTTTCATGTAATTATGAAGCTCACCCCATTCGAGTCCTGTTAGACACATTAATGCCTGTCCTGCTTTGTTTGCGTGAGAGCTGATGGAGGTTTTCATTTCAGCATCATATTAGGTGGTTGCCTGGCATTTATCATCATCTATTTAACCATTTTACTGGATATTTTGATTATTGTTGACTACAGTTATGTGTCCTTGTACCCTATCTTTGGGCATGCTCATGATTATTTTCCTAGGCTAAATTCCAAGTTGGATAGTTACTAGGCCAGTGGGCATGCAATTTTTTTTTCCGTGTTGGTACATGCTGCCCAAATTGTGGTGCATTTCAGCACTAGGTGAAGCTGAGCCAGTGGTGCAGGTGCTCACAGTTGCAGTATTGGATCTGATTCCCTTTCAGGGCTTGCCCTACTTGTTTGCATTAATTTATACAATGGCTTTCTCTAAAGCAGAACATGGAATAAGGAGTCTTGCTTTTATGATAAATACACACACACACACACACACACACACACACATTCCTAAAATTTGCTTGAATAGATTTTGATTCTTCTCAATAATAAGAAAGAGTAAGTTTGCAGTTTTTGGTTTGCATTTCTTGCATAGCCTGGTACACTGAGTACTAGTGAGCTGACTTGATGTTGGGCGGGTGCTAAGGAGAATGCATCAGTGTCCTTCCTGAACCACAGCCTGGGGAGAAGGTGTCTGCGGATATGTAAAAGTGGCAGAGCAGGATGAAAGTCTTTGTCTAATGGGCCTTTTTTTTTTTGTTTTCTTTCAAAATAGGAAAGATGCCAAGAATAATGAAGTGTCCTTTTCTCAAATTAAGTAAGTCTCTGAGTTATAAACTTATTTTAAGATTCTCAGTCCTCCAGTCTGTTCAGTGACTATCTATAGCATTTTTTTTTTTGATAGAAATAGCTGTCATTTTCCCTGACTGACAGATTGGCTGGTCATCTGGAAGTTCTTGCTGTTTTCTGCAAGGAGTCTTTGTTTTACTGTTCTCCTGAAGTTGCCTTTATTTTTGTTTCTCCCATGTTGTTCAGTTTTACTAATAAATAGGGCTCTCTCTCTCTCTCTCTCTCTCTCTCTCTCTTTCTCTCTCTCTCTCTCTTTCTTTCTCTCTCTCTCTGTGTATGTCTCTCCCTCTCTGTGTGTGTGTATATGTGTGTATAGTGTACCTGTGCACACAAATGGGCATCTCTATGAGTGTTGAGAGGCCAGAGAGGATGTTGGGTATCTTATTGCTGGCTTGCTGTGTTCCTTGAGACACGGATTCCTGCTAAATTCAGAGCAATGCTGGCAGCCACCAGGCTGTAGTTATCCTCCTGTCTCCACCCTGCCCCAGCACTGGGGTTACAGGTGCATGTGGCCACACCTGTTTGTTTTTGTTTTTGTTTTGTTTTGTTTTTTTGAGACAGGGTCTCTCTGTGTATCCTTGGCTGTCCTGAACTCACTTTGTAGACCAGGTTGGCCTTGAACTCACAGAGATCCCCTGCCTTTGCCTCCTGAGTGCTGGGATTAAAGGCGTGCGCCACCACGCCCGGCCCACACCTGTTTTTATATGTGGTTGCTGAGGAGTGGAACTCCAGTCCCTGAGCTCGAGCAGCAAGTGTTCTGACCCACACTGAGCTGTCACTACACCCTGAATAGATAATTGTCATATTATACAAAAGGAATCGGATTATCAAGAGCCAAGGAAAAAACAGTTATTTCAGGTCACAAAAATGGTCAATTACAGAATAGGGCTGCTTTTGTGATCCTCATTTCAATGTTTTCTAAATAGCATTACATTATCTCTAGGCCACACCCCTCACTATGTCCAGCTTTGTTCTTTTGAGTTGATGCTTACTTCCAAAATGAGCCCATCTTTCTAATTGTTTTTTTTCCTTTTTCCTTTTTATGATGAAGACCTAAAAAGTGAGTAGCTTCATTTTTATAGTTTGCTTTTTTCTGTTTTGAGTATGAACTTGATGAAAAATAAGCCAAATAAGAAACCCAACAAAAGTTGTTTTGTTTTCCTAGATCCAAGTTAATCCGAGTGGAGAATTTTGAGGCCTACTTTAAGAAACAGCAAGCTGACTCCAACTGTGGGTTTGCAGAGGAATATGAGGTACAGGGTTGTAAACTGTGTTTTCTGCTGGCTTGTCTTATGGTAAAGCTTTAGGTGGAAGGCAGCATAGAGGAGAGAGAGGATGCATCTGGCCCTCTGGGGCACCCTGCTGTTGGCTAGGAAGCTCATAGGGACCTTCACTTCTGGTGGAATATGTGTTTCATCTTCTGGAAACCTAGAGATTATCCAGAGAGAGACAGCAATGGAGGATTGAAGCCAGGGGACCATTCGCTACAGCCATTAATAAGCTATGAGCAGCAGTGAAGCCACATGGGTTGTTCAGCAGTCTGGGGCTTGATATCTGTGGGGTCAAAGCTGACTCGGGAGGATTATGGGAAGCCTAGGTTAGGAGTTTCTTTGCCAGTCTCTTGCCTTCTAGGCTCTATTGCCTTCTGTTCCCCAAACTAGCCAAGAAACCGTCCTCTCTCAGAAGGCGCATGCATGTGTGTCCCCCCAGGACACACCTGTTGCGGTCTGCTTTAGGACTCCTAGAATCCTGCCTGCAGTGCCATCACAATCCAGCCTTGTTCCGACACTGCCTCCTCCCAGGTTTCTCAGATCCCATGGGAGGACTCTGTCGCTCTCTATGTTGCATAATACTGCCTGGTTCCATCTGTGGCCTGTGTGCCTTACTCTGCCTTGCCAGGCTATTGACACCACTTCTCTAGGTTTCCAGCCCCTAGAAGGCAAGAATCATTCTTTTTCTTTCATTTTCACCTCTGGTTTAGTCTCAAGTACTGCCCTCACAAAGTACCATAAACTGGGTGGCTGAAGACAACAGACTCGTTGTCTTACTGGAGAGGCAAGAGGCTCCAAATCACCATGTCAGCAGGTCCTGCTCCCCCTTAACCTCTAGCAGAGATCCTTCCATGCTTCTCCCAGCTTCTGGAAAACTCCATTGTCCTTTGGTTTGGGGAAAGCATGGCTTTCATCTCTACCTTCAGGTGTTCCCTCTTGTGTGTCTGTGTCTCTGTACCCATATTATAATGACATTACCCCTATTAAGTTAAACACCCATCCTATACCAGTGTGACTTGCGTCTTCCATGGCCGTATTCTATAAGAGCCTACTTACAGGTATTGGAGGTTAGATGCTTAGCATCTCTTTGCAGTTATCAGTAGCGAACTTGTTCTGCCTCTGCATTACTACTTTGTTCAACTACACCCTATGCCTTACGCACCTCACTTTGTTTTCAGGATCTGAAACTGATTGGAATAAGTCTACCTAAATACTCAGCTGAACTAGCTGAGAACAGAGGGAAGAATCGCTACAACAATGTCCTGCCCTGTGAGTCATTTTATTCCTATCATCTTCCCTTTGTCCTTGGCTATTACATCTTGAACAGTAGAGAGGTGGGTAGTCAGTGACACCCACTCACTATCTCTAACACCATTCAGCACCGGATGTCCCCACAGCCATCTACATAGTATGAGCATCTACTCTGTGAAGGGATATTACATTTAATTTAATCCTTACATCCTCAGCTTTAGAGTAGGTAGTAGAGTATTCATTTTTCAGGTGAAGAAAATGAGCCACCATTTAAATGACCTACTCAGAGTTACATTCCTATTCTACTTTGTATTGTTCTGGATGAAAGAGACAGCAGGAGGAACAGGTCACACTCTCTCCTTGTTCAGATCTTTGATTGACTGGATGTGTTCCACAGCTAAATGACAGTACACTGAGTCTTTTCCTGCTTCTGAGAACTGCCAGTGTTTGTACGTGTGCTGCCTGGTTTTGGCTGTTAACTAGACTCCGCTTAGAATCACACAGTGAGAGAGCCTAAGTGAGGAATTATCCAGATCATATTGGGCCGTGAGGTGTCTTTGGAAGATTATTTTGATTGTTAATTGATAGGTCAAGACCTAGTCCATCATGGGCAAAGCCATTGAGTAGGCAGGGCGTTCTGAACCATGTAAGGGAGGAGAACACTTGCTGAGAGGCAAGCAAGTGAAGGTGCATGTGTTTGTTCTCTCTGCTCTTGAGTGTGGACATGATGCTTTAAGCTCCTGTGATGACTTCCTCACAATGGTGTCATCTGGAATTGTAAGCTGCATGAAACACTTTCCCTCTCCTGTGCTTCTTTTAGTTAAGGTATTTATCACAGTTGTCTTAGTTAGGGTTTTATTGCTGTGAAGAGACACTATGACCATGCCAACTCTTATAAAGGAAAACATTTGATTGGCGTGGCTTACAGTTCAGAGGTTTAGTTCATTACTGTCGTGGCAGGAAGCATGGGGGCACACAGGCAGACATGGTGCTGGAGAGGTAGCTGAGAGTTCTACATCTTGATCCACCTTCAACAGGAGACTGTGCCTCACTGGGTATGGCTTGATATTAAGAGAACGCAAAGCCCACCCCCACAGTGACACACCTCATCCTACAAGGCCACACCTCCTAATAGTGCCACTCCCTATGGCTAAGCATTCATACACACAAGTCTATGGGGGCCATTCCTATTCAGACCACCACAACAGGAAAAGAAATGAAACCAGAACAGCCCTTACCCAACAAGATGATAGCAAACTGAAGTATAGAGGAGGGTCAATAATGTGAATTCTGTTGGCTTGGGAATTAGGGCACAGAGAGGCATGTGAATGGATCTTAGCCATGCTCTGATTGTTATGAAGATGCTGAGTTTTGTGGGTAACTTTTACACCAAGCATTTTCATAACAGTGGCACAGAGAAACTACATCACAGAATGGCCATGGAGATCCAAGTGAGGTTGTGAATTTAAGATGTGAAGCTGCGTGTGCAATTTTCCTGTGTTCAAATTTCCTGAAATGTGGCTTAGACTGAGAATCTTTCTTTCTTTTAATTCCACAGATGATATTTCTCGAGTCAAACTTTCAATCCAGACCCATTTGACGGATGACTACATTAATGCCAACTATCTGCCTGTAAGTGGGTGGCTGATCTCATAGCCCTGGGGCTCCTCTGAGCCAGAACATGTTTCTGTGTCTGTGATGATGACGAGGCTTCCTATTTATTTCTAGGGCTACCATTCCAAGAAAGATTTCATTGCCACACAAGGACCTTTACCCAACACTTTGAAAGATTTTTGGCGTATGGTTTGGGAGAAAAATGTATATGCCATTGTTATGTTGACCAAATGTGTGGAACAGGGAAGGGTAAGTATCTTTTGAAAAATCACAAATTCATTTTACTGTGGTGGAGCATGTCTTAAAATCCATCTGTCTTTTAAAAAGCACTCTTCCCAAACACTAGTACTTTCATCCCTAAAAAAAGTTCTGTATTTTTAGCTTTTAGAGAGAATATTTAAAAAAAATCTTGAAGAATATTTTATTATTATTATTTTTCTGTTGGCTCATATTGATGTTTGTGATTGAATCTCTACTGTTGGTCTTGGTGGATTAGTTACTCCACTGGCTTAGTGCGGTGGATACTGCAGGCCTGGAGTGAGGTATCGGAGACCACACAGCTCTGCTGTCCTCAGCTCTGTGCCTGGAGAGCCTACATGTCCGGCTCCTAAATTCTCTGATTTTCAAACTTAGCTTTTGACTAAGTTAAAAGCAAAATATCAGACTTGTCTTCAGGCAAGTCTGAGCAGCCCCCTCTCTAACTGTGTGGCCTGAAACCCCCATGTCATGTCTGTCACAGGTAAGATTTCTTCTAGGAATAAAATCTCATATTTCCATAAATAAAGACAATTTGAAAAAACACATGCTAAACTAAAAAGTTGTGTGCCTGGAGAATGATAATTAATATTACTTCATGGAAAATTATTAACTACTATTATTATTTAGTGTTGGGTATTGGATGTAGGGCCCTGGCGGAGGCCATGATAAGCACACACTGCTAAGCAATATCCTAGCTATTAGTGTTTTGTGGTTTTTGTTTTTTTTTTTGAGACAGGGCTTCACTCTTAGCCTAGGCTGGACTTGAACTTGCAGCAATTCTCCTTCTTTAGTTCCCTAACTGCTGAAATTACAGGCATGAGCTTCCATGCCTAGAATAAGGTATTTTCTCCCTCCCTCCCTCCCTCCCTCCCTCCCTCCCTCCCTCCTTTGTAGACTTCTTTCTTGAACCGTAAGAGTTAGTCCCTAAGTCAATGGCTCCCACACCTTCTTGTCCTTCAGAGTCGTCTTCAGGGGTTTTTGCCTCAGCTCTCTTTGTTGAGAAGGGCGTTCTTGACAGCTTGGTGGTATGGCTGCTGATGGCTAGATGTTCACATGAGTGGTGCTGTTCTAGGTGGTAACTGGAATCTGTCAGACATCATTCCCTAAAATTGGTTTTTATTATATTGTGTGTATGATGTGCATATGTGTGTGTGAGCATGTGCATGCCATGGCAAATACGTGGTCAAAGGAAATAGGATGTGAGCACTGGACTCAGATCTGTAGGCTTGCACACAAGTGCTTTATTTACCTGCTGAACCACCTCACAGACTCGAACCATTTTTCTTAAAGACTCATTTATATTATTTTGCATAATTTGTATATGTGTGTGTCTTTGTGTTTGGATCAAACAGAACCAGCTAAGGGACTGAGCAGTCCCCGGTGTCAGTTTCATGACTTGCTCTTCCTTGTAAAGCTTTGATGATGGTGGGTGTGTGATCCCTATGTTTTCATACAACCAAACCTGTGTTCTAGACCAAATGTGAGGAGTATTGGCCTTGTAAGCAGGCTCAGGACTACGGGGACATGACTGTGGCAATGACCTCGGAGGTTGTTCTTCCTGAATGGACCATCAGAGATTTTGTGGTGAAAAATGTAAGTCAAGATTGATCCGAGAAAATTATTGTACATTAATGTTGAAAATAACTAATATTTGATTCATGAGAAAGGTATTTTTGATTCCTTTTTTTTCTCCTTCAGATTTAAAGTGCCCATATCTAGATGCTCTCTAAGGAGCCCCTAGCTTTATTATCTTGAGGGGACTTTTCATGTCCTTTCTGAGAAAATGAGCCTTATGAACCTGTCTGTGCCAGTGACACTTTCTTTTCCAGGAGGCCTTTTGGGTCATCTGGGGATATGCATCGGGGGTGGGTGCTTACTGCTAGGAACAGTTTATATTAATTCCAGGATTTGGACTCCAGGGCATGTGCACTGTTTTCCCTATTCCCCCAAATCTAGTCAACTCCTACAGACCTTCTAGGAAGCTGAGGTTATTTTTCTTTTCTAAAGGGTGTTTGAAAGCAGAGAAAGTACCCTAAAAACATTGATATCTACTGCTGAGTGTGCAAATGGATTTAACATGTTCCAGCTCATATTTGGGGCCTAAAAATGTTCATCCTTTTTGATCTGGTGAGCTCAAGTTTGAGTCTCTTATGTAAAGACATAATGGGAAATTCAGGAATGGACTCATTAGTCACAGAGCTCAATCTCAGCATTATTTATTTTCAGATGATTGTTTAGTTAGAAGAACAGCTCCTTTAAGAGATGAGTAAGCTCTGTGTTTTCATTTCTCTTGGGTGTATGTCCATTGTCTGGTATTTTGTTGTTATTACATGTTCTTTGATAGTTTTATATATATCTCGGTATATTAGATCATACCCACCCCATCAGCATTGTTTGTGGTGGTTGGACGATTTGGAAGCCACATGCACAGATAGCTTTTGGAGAATAGGTGACTGAAGTCTGACTGAGTGCATACTGCGTTACCATCCAGATTTTTAGACATACTGTACATGGAGCCGACATACAGCCAGCCCTCCCTTTTCACCCCGGCTGCATTGTTCAGCTGTGAATTCTGCCAGCCTGGGATCGAACACGTTCAGGAAAAAAATTGTGTTTGTATTTGACTTGTACATTTCAATCCATCATTCCCATACAG
This sequence comes from Lophiomys imhausi, assembly GCA_907164525.1. Lineage (NCBI taxonomy): Eukaryota > Metazoa > Chordata > Mammalia > Rodentia > Muridae > Lophiomys > Lophiomys imhausi. Next base: position 5,942,781 of record CAJQZJ010000309.1, on the reverse strand, counting down.
TATAACAACTGCTTAAAACACACTAGGTAATATGAATGGCTTAGAAATGATCTAAAGTGTAATCACATGTGGTTGAGTGACAGGGGTGTGTTCTGAGGAATGTGTCTGTGAGGGACGTGATGGACTGTACTTACACATAGCTGGGCAGGGTAGCCAACTCTGCACCTGGATTATGTAGGGTATACTGTCATATGTGCACATGGCTGTGCACAGGAGTGTGTGTGTAGGTTGCATGCACACATGCTTGTATTACTTTGGGACCCTGAGCATTCTTAGATTTTCCTGGGATTGATCCATATGGAACCCAAGGAATGTCTGTAATTATCACGAGCAGATGTGAAAAGGTAGTATCAGTGATACATACTAGGAGACAAAGTTTTGAGATAGTGTCTTACGAGTAGCCCAGGCTGGCCTTAAACTCATGAACCTGGTTCAGCCTTAGTACTGGAATTATAGGTTTGTGTTGCCATGCCTAGCTTAGCGCATGTGTGTGTGTGTGTGTGTGTGTGTGTATGTGTATAAAACTGCATAAAAGAAAAGCCTAGAAATAGATTCAGTGGTGTTACATTTTAACAGGGGCTGATAGATTGGGCTCTAGGTTGTAAGAATGAGTCTTAAAACATCCCATATGTATTTGGCACCTGACTTTAACATTCTACTATCTAACCATCTCCATGAGTTTAAAATTCTATATCTAACTCAGCTTTCATACTAACTTGCCTCATAATTTTAAAAATATCATCTTAGATCCAGAACACCCTCTTGATTCCTAAACAACTCAAAATTTAACTATGAGACTCTAGCTATCTATTCTTCAACCACCTCAGAGACCTGAGAGGGATAAATATATCTGATTATATAGGAAGTGCAGGGCCTGCAGCTTCCAAAACTAAAAAATGACATATGGACTGGACATTGGGAATGTATGCTAAGCCATATAACTCTTATAATTGTGGCCTATTTATTTCTGTTGTTTTGTATTGTATTTATAGTTATAAGAAAAAGAACTGTTTTTTGGACTGAAAGGGAGAGCTGTTGGGGGGAAAAAAGAAATACCTTAAACTAAAAAAAAAAAAAAAAAGAAGGGAAGAGGATGGGGGTTGAGGGGGAGGAAGGTGGAAGGGTGGGACTGGAGGGGGGAGTAGGGAGGGGATTGTGATTGAGATGTAACTTGAAGAAATAAAAAATAAATTATTAAAAAAAAAAGCATCCCGAGGACATTCCTAATGGCATAGTATATGAAATACTAATTCTTACTAGTTACTGGATCTCAAAGACTCTGGCCTCAGGAAATATTTCAGGTCCTTCTTTGGAGATGCTTAGCACACACTGGTGTGACCACCTAAATAAGTAAGGTCAGTCAGTTAGAAATCTTGGAAATACTTATATCTGCAGGCTTTGCCCATCTAAATTGACTGACATGTCTACTATCCACTGTTGCTTCTGCTTGGAGTTCACCTTTGTGAAGGGGAATTGTGCATAATGTTAGAGAAATAATTAAAATGCTATCATTCTCATTGTGTTTGTATTAATGAAACTCTACAGATTCTAGAGATTTTATGTTCTCTGCTGAAGCCGTTTTTAAATTTTAGGATCCAATATAGGCTTCCCCATGGCATTTTTAAAAATAGTGTTTTGTAATTATGTGAAATGCATGCATACATTCCCTTTTATAGAATGAGAACATTGTAGATAAAGCTCCACTTTCTTTTGACTACCATCCCTAGTCTGAGCCTCTGTCCCATGGTTCCTTCTCCTCTGTCCCCTTGCCCCTTGGCCCCCTGCTCCCTTGCCTCCTGCTCCCCTACCCCCTACCCCCTGCTCCCTGCTCCTCTGCTCCATGCACCCCTGTTCCCTGCTCCCTGGCCCTCTGCAGAACTACTTCTGAGAAGTTCTACTTTTCACCATTTCTTTGTGTCTTCTCTCTTCCCTACGCCTTGCAGCTGGTTTCTTCTTTTAGTAAACCCTCGTGATAATATTTATGATGTTAGTTATCTGCGATGAAGCTTCCCAGTGTCCTCTCTCCTATTTCTCAAACTTTGAATAATGTAAATTTATTGTTTTTATAATGAATAAACATTAAAAAATTAGCTTTAGTGATGGAGATGTCCACTGCCCAGCTTAGGGGACATAATGTAAGGTCAGGTACAGAAAAATGAGTATAGTTGAATCAAGGACAGGAAGGGACAGGACTGGACTCAGGAGACAGAGTTCTGTAAATACAGGCACATGCTTGGTTTAAGGTAGAGTACAAACTGGTGTAATTGACTAGTTTTGTTATAACAGTGCCAATTGTCTCCTGCTGCCAGATGTTAAAGTAGCAGACTGTAGGTCTATGTGTGTATGTGTGTATCTCATGTGTGTGTGTATACATATCTTTCTCTCTCTCTCTCTGATTGTGTGTGTGTGTGTGTGTGTGTGTGTGTGTGTGTGTGTGTGTG
>CAJQZJ010000309.1:5928596-5940330 GCA_907164525.1 Lophiomys imhausi | reverse complement strand
GTGTGTGTGTGTGTGTGTGTGTGTGTGTGTGTGTGTGTGTGTGTGTGGCTGTTACACCCACTTGTAACTGAGAACAGAAGTGATCTAAACTCAAAATTGAACTGGGTGTTTTGGCTACATATGGGATGAGTATTGGGTGGCCACTCCCATTTTCTCTGAACCTCTGCTTCCCTTCTTTAGTAGGGGATATGAAGTCCTTCCTTCCTGGAACATTATGAAGACTTGGTTATGGGGATCAAATGTGCTGTGAATGGAATTTCTGGTTGGAACTGCTCCTGCCTGGCTGCCTGTTGTCCCTCTTGAGCAGTACAGTCCTCAGGCCCTGCTTGATTTCACTCACTGTTGTGATATTGTCAGGCATCTTGGCTCCATGAATCTCCAACCCATTTTGTTGGCTCCTAGATGCAGACAAGTGAGAGTCATCCTCTACGGCAGTTCCATTTCACTTCCTGGCCTGACCATGGCGTTCCTGACACCACTGACCTGCTCATCAACTTTCGGTACCTGGTCCGGGACTACATGAAGCAGATTCCCCCTGAATCACCAATCCTGGTGCATTGCAGGTATACATAGTTGGCAGCTCATACGTGTGTGACAACTTAAAATGTAATAATATTTATGACCCCCCCCCGAAGCAATGCCCAAGAGGAAATGCAATAGGCAGTTGAAAATTCAAGGATAGTCTGCAAGAGGGGACTGTAGACTTAGGCCCTGAACTGTGAGGCTGTGGCAAGAGGTTAGCAAGCTATATAGCCTGTGGGCCAGACAGGGTTAACTGCTTTTTTTAATATCTAGAACCTCATTGGAACACAGTCATGTCCACTGGCTTACTCATTTTCATTGCTTTTATATTTTAGTTACATGGTGTGCTAAGCTGAAGGCATTTGCCATCTGCCCATTTATAGAAAGGGTGTGCCCACTCTTTCCGTAGAGCAGTAAGAATTTAGCATTATAGACAAAAGAATTAAGGAGAGCAAAGGCTTCATAAAAAGATGGAGCGTTCTGTCCTAGGCTACAGGATCATTTGAGTGGCATGGAGTATGAGAAGGTTTCGCAGGGTATTTTGTTTGTGACTTTTAACTCATGTCAGTGCCCCTGCTGGTTTGAAGCTGCAACTGAGGGACAATGTTTGTGTTAGCCTCAAGCATGATGATGGAGATGTGGGTCCTGATGGGGGGACTGGGATATCTGTGGTAGAGGCGGCTGGCAGTGATGCACTCATTTCTCTCTTTTCTAGTGCTGGGGTTGGAAGGACAGGCACTTTCATTGCTATCGATCGTCTGATCTATCAGATAGAAAATGAGAACACCGTGGACGTGTATGGTATTGTCTATGATCTTCGGATGCACAGGCCTCTGATGGTACAGACAGAGGTGAGGCCAGATCTGTGTTTGACTCTTTGCCCGTCCCATCTGTCTCTAAAAGATCATGTGGAATCACATGGTGGACTTAAAGTATTAGACTCTTCTAGATCTTTCTGGCTCTTGGTTGTAAATGTCTTTGCAGATCCTAGTCTCAGTCGTAATTGAATCACCTGACACAATAGCACCAGTAGAACTGCACGTGTAGAGAGTGTCAGGAGTCTTTACCTTACTACATCTGACTTTTAAAGCAATCTTGTTTAAAATGAAGAGGTTATTTTTGTTTTGTGCATGTGGGTGTTTTGCCTTCATATATGTCTGTGCCCACAGAGACCAGAAGAGGGCATTGGACCCCCTGGAAATGGAGTCACAGGTAGTTGTGAGCCAACATGTGGATAGTAGCAATCAAACCTGGATTCTCTGCAAGACTTCTGCAGTGGTCCTAACTGCTGAGCCATGTCTCCAGCTCTGAAATTAATCTTTTTAAGTCTCTCGGTTTGGTTTCTAGATTTTTAAATTTATACAGTTGGTTGTTTTTGGTCTTTGTTTCTAAGATCTGACCATCTCTAAGCTAACAGAACACTTACCAGACTTTAATGGTAGGAAGTATCACATTGCTGCTGAAGCGCAAATGCAGTGACCTACCCTTACCCAGGCTAGAAGATGTTAAAGAACATCAATATCAGAGCTATCGAAGGATGCCTGAGCAGTGAGAACATGCATGCTCAGTATGTACTGTACTGTGTGTGGAGGTGTTGGATTGGCTCTTTCTGAAGTGCTCCTTGTAAGCATCGCCTCTGAGGCACATTCTCATTGGAGTGTGGCGGGAAGCACCTTCTCAGGGGTGAATATTCCTAACCACGATGAAAGCAGAATATTCATTTTGTTTCAGGCTGTTACCCTGTACCAATTTAGAAACTTATGAATATGTGCTGTGTCTTAGTCTAGCAGGATATGTCCTAGAGGTCTGGGTACGCTGTGTGCTTTTGGATGAGTTGCATGATGATGGGAGGCAGAGTGGAGATTTGCTTCTATGTTTTATTTTCTTTTTTCTGCTATAATTTTATAGACTGAGAAGAACAGAAATCTTATTATCTGTCTGCAGATTCTTCCCTCATCTCTTTTTCCATTTTTGTGTGTGTATGTGTGAATGCGTGGTTGTGAGTGTGGTATGTTTATGTATCTGTGTGTGTGTAAGTAATTGTCCTAGATTGCTCTTCAGCTTTATTCAGTGATGCAGGTTCTCACACTGAAACATAGAACTTGAAAATATGGTTAGTGAAGCTAGCTGGCTTGATCTGGGGTCACCCCCTTCTGAGGCCACAGCCGCCCAGTATTTCCATGGGTTTGTGATCTACCATTTAGCCCTGCTGCTCTATGGCAGATGCTCTGGCCACTGATCCACCTCTCCAACCCCCTAATCTCTTTTTTCAGATTTCAAAAATAATATATTAAAAATTAGCATTATAGGACCGCACAGAATATATTTTTTGCTTTTTTATTTCTCTAACCCTACTTCTAGACTCTACTACCTAGAGGAAGGCCATGTTTCCCTGTAGCTTGGGTCATGGTTTGTATCTGCCCTCCTCCCTAGGGCTCCTGTGTTTGAACATTTGGTCCCCAGCTAATGGTGCTGCTTTGAAAGGTTGTGGAACCTTCAAGGTGCAGAGCCTTGCTGGAGGAAGTGGATCACTAGAGGTTTTCCACCTGTGTGCTCTCTGCTTCCTGACTGGATGCAGCAGGTGACACTGGCTGGTGTTTCTGCTACCTTCCTTTTCCAGCTGTGATGGGGTGTACCCCCTCTTTGCTGTGAGTCAAAGAAGTCCTTCTTCTTCCCTTAAGTTCCTTCTTGTCAGGTAATTGGTCACAGCAGCTAGAAAAGTAACAGACACAGCAGGTGTCACCATAGGACTCTATGCTGTATGTGCATACATACATATATGTAATATTTTAAAAAGATTGGATCCTGTTTTATATATATACATATATATATATGTAGCAATATATATACTATACAGTATAACAATATATACTATATATGCATATATATGTATTTATATCGTATACTATATAGTATATGTATACATATACACTATACTGTATATATGTATATATAGTATAGTATTATATATATAGGAGATCTTGCTGGACTTTTACTGTCCCAGCATATTTATGCTTTATTTACTTTGCATCTTTATCTCACCGTCTCTAAAATTCTGATGTTTCCTTGATCAGCAAAGGTGAGAGTGCCCCTCTGTTTAAGCATCACTGATAAAGAAAGCTGTGTCATGTGGTTTTAAATTTTACCAGGATGTTTTTAGGTTGCAAGGCATGTTAATTTGGACTGTTTGCTGCTGGGCAGTTGGGGTTTGGGGGCGATATGGCAGTAGTTGTTTAAAAATCATCTTGTGTTTTCATTCCTGGGACCTGTGCTTATTCTTCTCTTTTCTTTCTACCAGGACCAGTATGTTTTCCTCAATCAGTGTGTTTTGGATATTATCAGAGCCCAGAAAGACTCAAAAGTTGATCTCATCTATCAGAATACAACTGCAATGACAATCTATGAAAACCTCGAGCCAGTGAGCATGTTTGGAAAGACTAATGGTTACATCGCCTAGTTCCAAAGCAAACCCTTTCTGAAGTTAACCAGACCGTCACACCCACAGTGAAGGAAAATGCCCTGATGTGGACATGCTTTTATATGTCTCATTTCTCAGCTCTTTATTCTGTTCTGTTAGAACTACCTTGAAGGGCATGTGGCTGGGTGTGTGAACATGGCAGACAGGCAGTTGGGATTGGCAGGGCTGTGGACAGGTGGTGTGTAAATCAGATGCATTCCTGATTACCAATGGGATGGGGTCACTTTTTTTTTCCTTGAGAATTGTGGAAAACCAGGAAAAGTGAGCAATGATTTTTATTTTTTCTTTTCCAAACAGGTTTGTTCTCCTCTCTTTGTCTCCTCCCTTCCCTCCCCCTCTCTCCCTCCTCCCTTTTTCTCTCTCTCATTTTTTTTAAGACTTTTTATATGATTCACATGCTAAAGCCAGGATTATGGATTATGTTGGGTTGAATATATTTTAAGTATCAGAGGTCTATTTTTACCTACTGTATCTTGGAATCTAGCCGATGAGTGTGGGTGTTTATCATGCAGGGAGTGGTACATGGTGCCTCTTCTGTGTGGGTTTCTATTTGAACATGTGCCTTTTCTGAATTATGCTTCCACAGGCAAAACTCAGTAGATATCTCTATTTTTATATCAAATCTCATAATTGGAATATACAGAATATTTAAGTAGTAGCTTAGTATCAGAGGTTTGCCTCCTCAGTAACATTCCTGTTCTCATTTGATTAGAGGAGGCTTTCTCTGTGGCCCACCTTTGACATACGTTTGTGCTCTATTTTTTTTTCCTTTTTTTTCTCCCAGTTTTCTCCAAAGACTTCTGTTGGTGAGATTTTCATCCCATTGGCTGGGTGAGAATAGAAATGAAAAGTATCACCATGAGACTCTCTGTGGGTGGGGGAGGGAGAAGCAGAGGAATCATTATACCATGGTGTGCATTCCTTCTCATCCTGTCTTCTACTTTTTCTCATTTTTGTCTTTGGTAAGAAGGATTATTTAAAGGTGCAATATGTGACTTAGTGGTTCACGATGCTCTGGGTTTTTAGTAATGTTTTACTCAGGTTGGTGTTTTATGTGTGTTTGTATGTGTGTGTGTGTTTTATAGTGTGGTGATCTGTGAACATTTCAGTGTGAACTCAGATTAACCCCTCTTTCCCCGGAAGTCCACTGGCTTTAGTCTCTATCCGCAGTGACACACATCAGTCTCTACTGTACATATAAATACTAAACTCTTACACCAGTCATTCCTATGAATTGAGGTGTACAAAGTTTGATTTGTATCAAAGATGTAATAATTATTTTAAAACCTCTTTTCACTACACTGCTGCTGTAATTACTTTGATTTTTTTTCTTAAGGAAAATGTAGTGGTTTTTTTTTTTTTTTGGCTTCAGGTGTGTGTTCACCGAGAATTTCAGAATTTATGTGGATTTGTTTTGTTGGTACATAATCTGTAAACTTCTCAAGGCATTAACATGACAAGATTTGTGTCTTTTATTTTACCTTGTGGCTCAGGTTATATTTGAAGAGGTTTCAAGTTTATTCTTTAGTAGGCAATGAAGTATATATAAGGTCTTATGAAGGAATCGCCAAGTCCCTGGAGTGCTGTGGCCGTTTTCCATAGTAATGCAACCTGCTGTATGTTTGGGACAAGGGTACCCTGTTGAAGAGGAGAGTGGGGTCTTCTCCGGGGTTCCTGGCTTCTGCGGGCCCTTGGGTGGCCTGTCCTCTGGGGACATTCTGCACTCTGTTCCTCACCAGCACTTTGATGGCTGACCGGACATGATCCTGAGTGTTTTTAGGGTTATAGTGGGTGAACCATGATGTACTTAAAGTCCTTGCTGTGGTTCAGTGCTGCAGTGCTGTTCGTGTTCAGTCCCTCTTTTCCTTTGTGGTACTGAAAGGATGAAAGAAGTTATGACGCTGTCATACTTTAGGGGAGAATTTTACTTCTCAAATGTAAACTGCACTTTTTGCTAAATCCTTTGTATTTTGATGCCCTTTGAGGAACGGGCTGGTCAGGGTAGCTTGGGCCCCCCGACTCAACTTCACTGGGGACCTTGACACTGCAGTTGTGAATCAGGGAAGCCATGCTGTCCCCAGGTGTGGAGTGAAACTGAATGTGGGCTCATTATTTCCAAATCCCCTGTCTGCTCTGCCCCCAAGCATGTGCCAACTCTGGGGTGCTGAAGAGGGGCTGTTCTGTGACCACCTACTCACCTCCTCATGGCTAGGAACCATTGTAGTGGGTGGTGGGGGTGGAGAGGGATGGCATTGAATCCCATGCAGCACCTAAGCCTTGCCTCCACTGCCATGAGAAAGCTTGAGGAAAGGACTTGCCCCTGAAAAAGTCCTGTAAAAGATTAGAGTCCCTGAAAAAAATTAACATAATCATAAACATACTGTGTAAAATTGGAAAACACAGACACCTCCGCTTCTGCCTGAGTGGGTCTGGAAAGCCCTTAGGCATCAGCCAGCAAGCCACTGTCACATGTCATTCTCACTCTCAGGAGCAAGACCAGTCCAGAGATGTCTGGAGTTCCAAATGGGCAGGTCACAAGAAGGTCACCATGCCATTTCACATCGGAAGGAGGACTGTGTGTTTGCACAGCACAACCATTGGAAAGGGAAGATTAACATGTCGGTAAGAAGGATGCCTGACAGAAGCTGGGCAGAGGTGAGGGGACCGTCCTTCTCACTGTATGCCCCAAGCCCTCACTGGAACTGTGAATGAAAACTGGAAGAGTCTGGTGAAATTGGAATGATGGAGCTCCCTGCCCAGATGTGATGGTGGCATAGAGAAAAGCAGCCAATGTGGGACTGGTGGTCAGTGAAAGACCTAGACTGGTGGCCAGCTGCTTTGGAGGACTTGATCATTGATGTCTTCTCCTAAGAAGAAAGACTTTTCCTCCAGAGCTGCATCTAGCAAAGGTTGACACCTGTAGGACATTTGGTGCCTGTTCTCGAGCCAGACTTTGGCACAGTGGACTCTCTGGACGTGTGCTTTGTGAAGATGGAGGCTCTGGGGGTAGGAGCAGGGAGGAGGTGGGGAAGGGTCAGCTGCAGCTGGTTCATACTTGTTTTTCTGGTGCGGAGAAGCCCAGTTTTCTTTTGGAATGCTTGATTGTGCTTGCTGGGCTAAACAAGCCTGGTGACTAAAGCTGATTCACCTCAAAACAAAGTCGGAATTCCTCATTTTTCAGGCTACCGTGTGGCGACTGTTGTGTTTAACAACTGCAGCCTTTTCTCCCTGGGGCACAGAATAGAAGTGTTGATGTGGACTCTAAACTGTACTTTTCTTGTAACTATTTTGGAATGATGCACATTTCTAATTTCTGTTATACTTGTACAGAGTATTGCTGTTGGTTGCTTTTTTTTTTAAAGGAAAAAAAATGGCCTGAAAACTTTTTTAAAGACTTACAAATACCAAATATAAAATATGTCAACACATTATGTCTTTGTTTTTTCTTTCTTTTTTTTTTTTGTCCCTACCTGCCATATTCTATGTGCATACTGTTTACCAAGCACTTAACTGGTTTGTTACATTCAGCCAGGGCATCCCTAAGAAAACCACATTTCTGCTGAAATTTTCCTTATTTTCTATGGTTACTGGTTTCAGATACCACAGACTGAGTGGTTTAAGTCAAAAGAATAATCTTTTTACAATCTGGAAGCTGAAGATCAGAGATCAAGGGATGATGGGGGCTCCCTTCTAGAATGACCTTCTCCGTGTCTACATATGGCCTTTCCTTTATACAGATCTGAGGATTCTAGTGCTGCTGATCGGGCCTTATCCACAGCATCTCCTGTTACCTTACTTACCTCCTTAGATCCCTTCTCCAAACAGAGTCACATTCTGAGGTACTAGGGCCTTATACTTCAAGATAGGAGATTTAGAAGACATGGCTGTGTGAGTATGCAAGGCTAATGGTGTGGTTCTCAGTTTGGTAGAGGTAATGTTCACTTTAGGAAATCCCCAGAATTTTTAGAGGGCTTTTGTTGAGGTATCTAGGGAATCTCATAATTGTTGGGATACTGTGACAATTTATAGATTAGTGGTTCTCAACCTTTGTAATGCTGCGACCCTTTAATACCAGTTCTTTGTGTTGTGGTGACCCCCCAACCATAAAGTTATTTTTGATTCATAACTTTACTTCATAAGTTTAATTTGCTACTGTTATGAATTGTAATGTAAATATCTGTGTTTTCTGATGGTCTTAGGTGAACCCTGTGAAAGGGTCATTCAACATCCCCAGGGGTCATGACCTACAGGTTGAGAACCACTGTGATACTAGTTTGAGAACCCCTGTGATACTAGTTTAATTTCGTCTTTTGTGTCCCCTGATAACAATTTTTTTTTTTTTTTTGGTTGTTGTTGAGATAGGGCCTCATGTAGCCCAGGCTGGATTTAAATTCCCTATAGCCTTGAATTCCTAATTCTCTTGTCTCTACTTTCTGAGTTCTGGGAATAAGCATGTTTCATAGTTCCCAGCACATTTTTGAGTCATTTAATGAGAAATAAAATTTCTATGTAATTTCTTTTAGTATGTTCAAATTGAGTGACTCAAGGGTCCTTTTATTTTCATTACTTTTCTGATTAGGCAAAAAAATACAAACGTGGGGCAGCTGATAATGTAGTTATTCCAAAGAGGCTTATTCTCTGGCTGAGGGTTGGAGGTATTTTCCTTTTGATGCACAGTTGTACAGGGGTGATACCAGTCCAAACACTGAGCAGTCGGGGGTAGAGACCACAGAACCTTTTTCTGGTGATCAACAGGTGGCTGAGATTCGGAGTTTGTCATGAGAGTGAGGAGCCAAGACGTGTTGCAAGGGCCTACACAGAAGAAGGGCATGGGTTTACATCTCGCTAAAGCCACACAAGTGTAGACTTAGGCTCCCGATTGGGAACCTTCCCCCAGGTGCTTTGACCCCTGATGCATCAGACTGTCTCTGCTCTCACATCTCTGACTCTGGTACTCACTTGAGGGTAATTTGGGTGTATTAGTTACTTTTCTCAGTATTGTGGCAAATATATCTGACCAGAAGCAACCTAAAGAGAGGAAGGATTTATTTTGGCTAACAGCTCCAGGGCTTCAATTCATTATGGCAGTGGGAGAGGCTGCTGGTCACATTGCATTTGCTGTCTGGAAGCAAAGCATGAGCAGGAAGTAGGGCCAGGTTATAGGGACCCACTTCCTCCCAAAGGTCACAACCTTACTAGGTGGAGCCATCACCTGTGGTTAGAACAAGCCAGCCTTGTAATCGAGGGGGCAGAAAGGGTAGAATGGAAGAAAGAAGGAATGGTGTACGGTGAAACTCTGAGGTAGGACACAATTTGGCAATTTGAAGGGTAGTTGGTAGCCTAAACTTTCTGGAGATTAGCTGGTGAGGAAGCACGGCTTAATCAGCCATGGCAAGGGGATGGGGTGTTGGCCTGGAAGCAGTGGGAGCCATTCACACTGAATGTCATGTTTCTGTCAGTCACTGTATAGACAGTTGCAGAGGGAAACGGTCCTGGTCTGGTTTAGTAATGGTTTAGGAAATAAATGATGGGGACTTGGGAAGTTCTATGATGTCCCTGTGTTCACACATTGAAAGTATTAGAAGTGGGGACTTTTGGGAGAAGATTCTGTCAGGAGGGTGGAGTTATATGGCAAGTTCCAGTTGCCTGAGACCATCTTTTAAAGAAATCCAGTTAGCAGCATTTGCAAAACAAAACTGCAACATATTTTCAAATGTGTTGATCTAGTTTTACAAAGGTCCTGGAGCTTGCCTGAGGTGCTTTGTAAACATATGAATGATTTTGGATGCCTAGGATCCAGGGCCTTGTTGGCATGCATGTGGGGAGAAGTAAGGAGAAAAGTTGTTTAGGTTTTCCTAGCAATGACAGTGCTCATGTTCCCCTTGGACTCACAGGCCCTTTTAGGGATGAATTTAGAGTTCTGAGGCCTCTTGGAAAACAGGAGATCCTAAGCTTTTATGGTAGCTACCAACAGGGAAATTTCTTGACATAACAGGTACATTGTCCTTCTGAAGGTCGCAGTTTTAGATGTTGCCACTAGATGGAGCCAGAGCACTGGGCCGAGGAAGCAATTGGCCTGTGTAAGGCAAAAAAGGCAAAAAAGGCAAAACAAAACAAAACAACCCCCCCCCCCCAAAAAAAAATGACCAGAGAAAGAACATTGCTCATGTGATAGAAGTGCCCAAGTCAACAAGCCAAGGAAGTCTCTTTTCTGGCTGTTAGTAGCTTTTCAACCCCGCTTATTACATAATATGTTTATGGCAAAACCAAAGCGAAACAACCCCCTCCCCAAAAGAAAAACAAACAAAAAACCCAAAACACAGTCTCTGGTCACACCCTGAGAGTCCCCTCCCACACCTTGACAAGGTTATTTGTGACCTACAGAATGGTAGGGGTGCCTTAAGTCTGAGATCAAGTCATAAAACTGCATATTGGTGTGAGTGTCCTTGCTGCCACCTGAGGCCATGTTGGTGTTCATGGTGCAGGCTGCCTCAGAGGTCCTTGTCTGGGTCTGAGTTCCTTGCAGGGTCTGCAGTCCTACAATTGAGGGCAGTGGAAATTGCGTTGAGGCACTTGATCAGTGCTCTGGCTGACTGAAGAGCAAGAAGGCTACCTTCGCTCTGATACTGATAACTGCAGATACAGTTGAGAAATAGGGACACAGAAGGATCCTGTGACAACCCCTACCCCCACCTTCACCCCCCCTCAAAAAAAAGAGTAACAGCCTAGAGAGGAAGATATCGAAAAGAACTCTTAAAAAGTGTGAGGGGAATGTTGAAGTTAGCCACAATAGATGGCTTTTGGCTTGGGTGCCAGAGGGAAAGGTCACTGAGACTTTGACCACACTCCAGTGAGTATATACGTAACACAAATTGGACTTTTGTTTTTGGTTATTTTTCTATTTATTTTAACAATTTTATTTTTACTTTTTTGGGAGGGACAGTCACAGGATGGGGGACAGACATGGAAGGACAGGGAAGTGAGTGCGATGGGGTGGATGATGTGAAATTCCCAGAGAATCTATAAAAATGTTATATTAAAACAAACAAACAAGCAAGCAAACACCCTACATGCTATTTATTCCCCCAACCCCAATTTGTTTTTTGTGTCCTGGGCAACCCTAGGAAAGGCCAGTGGGGTGGTGGATCCAAGTCTCCTGCCTCAGCTACATAGTGACCGGCCTTTCAGGAAAAGTTTTCTCCTTCATGTGTTTGGATGTCAGAAGCAGAGACTTCAGCTTGACCGCGGCCTCATCTAAGACCTTCACAGAGAACCACTGACCCAGCTCTCCTGATATGTCTGAGAGGTTGTTGCTGCTTCAAACAGCTGTGTTTGAAATTATTTGTTACACTGTGTTTCTTTTCCTGTTGCTGTGACAAAATACTGGGACAAAAGCAACCCACGGGAGAGAGGTTTGCTCACAATTGCAGGGTACAGTCCATCATGTCAGGGACATAAGAGAAAGGAGCTTGACAGAGCTGATCTCATTATAGTTTTCGTCAAAATCTGAGCAGTGAATTAATGTGTGCATGCTCGTGCTCAGCGTGTATTCCTTACATGCACACACACACACACACACACACACACACTCACACACACTCACACACACACACACACACACACCACACACACACACACACACACACACTCACACACACACACACACCACACACACACACCACACACACACACACACACACACACACACACACACTCACACACACACTCACACAC
>CAJQZJ010000309.1:5898351-5919405 GCA_907164525.1 Lophiomys imhausi | reverse complement strand
ATGTCTGACTTCCTGAAGGGTTCTCTACAGGGCGCCATTTTGTCTGTGTGTCTGACTTCCTGAAGGGTTCTCTACAGGGCGCCGTTTTGCATATACATGTATATTACGTATTTTAGCTGTACTACTACTTTGCTCACTCTTGTCTCCACTCTTTTTTAAAATTTATTTTTATTTCTTCAAGTTACATCTCAATCGCAATCCCCTCTCTACTCCCCCCTCCAGTTTAGTAGTTCAGAGTGGCACTGACCATGATCCAGGTCCTTAAAAGAATAGTGGTAGTTTCACTAGGGATCCTTCAGTGAGGTAAAAGAATAGTGGTAGTTTCACTAGGGATCCTTCAGTGAGGGAACAGATCCTGCTTCCTCAGAACCTGTTGGTACAGTACATGCAACTTTGAGGTATGTGGGCAACTAGTGTGCAGAATGTGGATCCAGCCTGGATCATTGTGGCTTTGGGGGATCCATAGCTGAGCATATGAAGATGATCAGGAACTATGTATGACCTTGGAGCTCAAGTGTGAAGACCCACTATGAGGTAATGGTGGTCCAGACGTGCGGCAGCATTACTGTAGCTGTAGAGCCACGATCACCAGATCGAATGTGACCTATGTATTAATGAGCCGCAACAATGACTAATTAGAATATTAGTTTTCTTTTAGAAATTTCGTCACTTTCATCCATAGTCCATGCAACATTGAGCTGCATGCCCTGGAAGAAGAGAACTGTGGCTGTTGGCGTTATCTGTCACGTTGGCCAGGGCATTAGTTCAGTGCTAACACATGATAAAGATTCCATAAATGACAGTACTCTCCATTCCATTTTGATCTGTGTGGATAAGAAGTAGAGAGGAGACAAATAGCTTCTGTTTTCCTGTGTTGGCATAGTGACCCAGCTCTTCTAAATGTATTGCTATGGACCTAATGGGGACACTGGTAGGCTATAATATGGTCCTCGTTATGGTTACAGACAGAGATTGGAACCACACATTCTGGCTCATTAATGATTTGAACTTACTATTTGTTTGCATGACACAAGTCTGACACTAGCTCAGGCTGGTATGGAAGTGACTTACATATTTTGTGAGCATGTGCTTCTCTTGGTCTCTAATTGTGCCCTTTGTTACGGATCTGAAGCTCCTGGGAAGCTCAAGGAAGTAGAAGTTCTCAGCTCTGAAGAGCCTCTAAGGCATTAATTTGCTTCTTTGTAAACTTTTCTTGACTCTTTACCTCAGCCCCTTTGGGGGGAATTAGTTGTTGAAGCCTGCTGCCTTGTCACAAAGTCTGGGCACAGGTCCAGAAACAGAAGATGAATACTTGACCTCGGAGAACAGAGAACTAATTGGCCCCTCTCTCCCTGGAGACCACTGCATGGGCCAAGAACATTTTCCCCAGAGTTCAGAGGCTGGTGTCTGGGTTGTGGAGGACCGGTGGAATCAACAAGTACTGTTTGCACCTATAGTGATATCCCAGGCATAATTCAATTCTGCAACTTGCTTTTTTTCCATAACAATTCATTTTGGAACTTTTCCCAATGTCAGTATGCATAGACACATTTATTATTTGTATGTGTGTATTTTCAAGTTACATTTATTTTACTTAATAATGGCCCTATGTTTTTTAATTTTGAAAGTATAATATAATCACATTATCTCCTTCTTCCCTTTCCTCCCTTCAAAACC
The DNA here is from genome assembly GCA_907164525.1 of Lophiomys imhausi. Lineage (NCBI taxonomy): Eukaryota > Metazoa > Chordata > Mammalia > Rodentia > Muridae > Lophiomys > Lophiomys imhausi. The sequence goes on along the minus strand of CAJQZJ010000309.1, from coordinate 5,917,728 downwards.
TCCTGTATACGCTGCCTTGCTTTACTTCAAATTCCTGTCCTCATTTTTTTTTGTGAATTGTTGTTACATGCATGTATGCATATACATATATATTCCTAAATATAACCTCAGTATGTACAATGTTACTTATATGTATGTTTTCAGAGCTAACCATTTGGTATTAGATAACCAATTGGTGTGCTCCTCGCAGGAGAAGACTATTTCCTCAACATTCCTTAGTTGCTTGTAGTTCTTTGTGTAGGGTTGACAAGACAACACATATTGATTATTTTTACCAATTACAAATATTTTTTTGTGCATGTCATTAAGTATGTGTGTGCATACACTTATATAATTTTGTGGTAGGGAGTGTAAATTAGTTTAGCCAGTATGAATATTAATAGAGTTTCCTCCAAAAACTAAAAACAGAACCACAGATTATCCAGCTGTACAACATCTGTGTATGTGCCTGATGGAATATAAATCAATATGCCAGAGGATATCTACATGCCTGTGTTTATTGCTGTGTGATTCACAATAGCTAAGCTATAGTGTCTGTCAATTTAGGTGTTCATGGCAGAAAATGTGATATCTATACCTGCAACTCACTGTATATATTTTGGTTCCTCTCTCTATATGTGTTATATACAGGTTACATATATATATATATATTTAATGTTATGTATATCAGTTTTGTCTCCATGCAGTGCACATGGAGGCCAGAAGATGGCACTAGAGCCCCTGGAACTGGAGTCACAGACAGTGTCACTATATGAGTGTTGAGAATCAAACTCCAGTCCTCTACAAAAGCAACAAGTGGTTTTAGCTGTGGAGCCATCAATTTAGCCCCTACAATTGAGTTTTACTCAGCCATAAGGAAGAACAAGCTTGGACTATTTGCAGGAAAATGGATGGAACTGGGATCACCATGTTAAGAAAAACAAGCCAGATTTAGGAATAAATATCGTGGGTTTTCTCATAGGTGGAATATAGACTTAAAATTTTAAAAATATTTTTCTTTTATTTTTGAGATTGTAATTACATTATTTCTCACTTTTCTCCCTTCAGCCCTCACATAAAACCCTCCTTGCTGTCTTTCAAATTTGTGTCCTTTAAAATAATTAATTGTTATATGTTGTCTTAGTTAGTATTCTATTGCTGTGAAGAGACACCATGATCACAGTGACTCTTATAAAAGAAACATATAACTAGGGCTTGCTTACAGTTTCAGAGGTTTAGTCCATTTTCATTGTGACAAGGAGCATAACATCACAGAGGCAGATACACAGATGCTGGAGCAGTAGCTGTGGATCTACATTCTGATCCACAGGCAGCAGGAAGACAGACACAGTGGGCTTGGAATGGGATTTTTGAAACCTCAAAGCCCACTGCCAGTGACACATTTCCTCCAACAAGACCACCCCTCCTAATCCTTTCAAATAGTGCCATTCCCTGGTGACCAAATATTCAAATCTATGGGCTGTGAGGGCCATTCTCATCCAAACCATCACACATACATAAATATATATGATCGTAATTTTTAGGCAAGTGGAGTCCTATTCAGTAAGTTCTTTCATATATATATATATGTATATATATACATATGTATATATGTATATATATATGTATCAGATAGGGTACTGACTATGTTTTCTTTTTCTAGTAGTTTCAATGTTTCATGTTTAGGTCTTTGGTCCATTTGGAGTTAGTTTTCGTGCAAGGTGATAAGTACAGATCTATTTTCATTCTTCTGCACATGGACTCCTAGTTTTCCCATACTGTGTGTGTAATATGCTGTCTTTTCTGCAGCTAATATTTTTGTCATATTTGTCAGATATTAAGTTGCTGAAGTATGTGTACTCATGTTTGAGTCTTTGATTTTGTTTCATTGGGCTACATGTCTGTTTTTGTGCCAGTACCATATTGTTCTTATTTCTATGGCTCTATAGTATATATTAAGATCTGGAATTATAGTCCCTTAAGCATTGTTCTTTTAGTTTATGGTTGTTTTGGCTATCCTGGGTCTTTTGTGGTTCCATATGAATTTTAGGATAATTTTTTTTCTATGTCTGTGAAGAATGAGATGGTTATTTTTGGGGCAGGGGTCCAGATGGTCTTCAGTTCCTTTCTCAAACACAAATCCTGACTCAGATGAGGTCATGGCTTCAGGAAAACTGCAGACAGGAGATTAAGTCTAGGAGGAATGCCCTCTGGGGTACAAAACAAGGCCAAAAGGGTAAAAGGAAAAACTTAGATAAAAGGGTCAAAGACATTGTTTGATCAATCTCTGCTTGTAGTGCTATCTGTAGTAGCTAATTAAGCAATCTATAAACAGCAGTGGGAAAATAGAAATTGTCCATTCATTTTTTTTAAATACTTTATTTTTTTCTTCAAGTTACATCTCAGTCACAAACCCCTCCCTATTCCCCCTTCCTATCCCGCCCTTCCACCCTCTTCCCCCCAGAAGTTTCCCCTTTCAGTCCAACAAATGGTTCCTTCTCTTATAACAGTAAGTATTATACAAAACAACAGACATAAATATGCCACATTTATGAGAGTTAAATGGCCCCGTATACCTTCCCAATGTCCAGTTTATACATATTTGGCCCCTGACTTTAACATTCTACTATCTAACCATCTCCATGAGTTTAAAGGTCTATATCTGACTCAACATTCATACTAACTTGCAACACACTTTTAAGAGTATCTTCTTAGATCTATAACACCCTCTTGATTCCTAAACAACTCAAAATTTAACTATGAGTCTCTAGCTGTCTATTCTTCAGCCACCTCAGAGACCTGAGAGGGATAAATATATCTGCTTATATAGGAAGTGCAGGGCCTGCAGCTTCCGAAACTAAGAAATGACATACCAATGACTGCCTGGACAGTTCCCATTTTCTCTCCATACATTCCTGCATCAGTCTTCAGTCTTTGGGTCCTGTTTCTCTGACAGACATTTCTTGTAGAGCAGGGATTATGAAGGACTTACCTACCCTGTCTTGGCAGAATTAGGCTGTCGAATTCCCTGCTACCAAGTTTTGTTCTTTTTGGACAGCAGTCTGTCTGCAGTTGGTGCAAGGGGTTTTTTCATGCCAAGAGATAGGCTTGCCACTAATTCAACCATCTTACACTGGAGATTCTTCGATGCTTATCTTCTACTTGGAGTAGAATAGGGGGTGCTGTCAGGCGCTGATATGTCTCGATATCAAAAAAAAAGAAAATCTTAATTTAAGATAACATCTTTGAATGCCATATTCTGCAGATCTCTTGGGGTTTTGAAGATGCCCTATCCATCTCTTGTATTTAGATAAGCAAATGTTGCTTGTCTCTTAGCAACTTGATTACTGGGTAGTTTAGAGAATATCTGTGATAGACTGTCATAGTAGCTAAAAAATGACACGCTTGCATGACTAGGAGTTTATTTTACTTAACTATCCTAGACCGTTTTAGACGGTTGGTATCAAGAGGCCAGAGCTTCACATTTTATTTTTAAGTATCTCTAGGTATGATACCATTAGGAAGCGTTACCTTTAATTTTGTATCAATATACAAAGATCTATTCAATTGTGGTTAAATATACTCTTAATTATGTATCAATATACAAAGATCAATGCCTATGTAGCCCAATACAATCTTAATATTACGTCCATATACAAGGGTCAATACCATTGTGGCCAACTATAATCTTAATTTTGTATCAATATACAAAGATCAATACCGATGTAATCCAATACAATCTTATTTTTGCACAATAAACAATGGTCAATACCACTTTAGCCATATAAACTACTAATTTTGTATCAATATACAAAGGTATAAGGGCATATGCAATAATCTGCCCCTTCTTCTTGGACCTTCCTGTGCTATGTCTATATCTCATTTTTCTCAAGCCTATGCACTCCTACATAGGAGAGGAAGAAGGATACAGAAAAGGAAAAGTAGGAAGTCCCTGGGGCTAACCTCCAAAACCCATTAAACAGGACCATTTATCAGCTTGTAATCTCTTCCCCTAAATATCGGAGTTTTCAGTTATCCTTCAAATAACCAAAAAGAAGGGCGGAGAAACACCTTCCCCACCCTCTGGGCATGGGACGTCGCTCTCTTAAAGTGACTTCCTGCTGATTTGGGTCGTAGTAGACTTGTTTGGGGCCCGAACTCAAATGGAAAAAATGGTTAAAAATGTTAGTACACTCCTTTTATGTTCAGTCCTTCTGTTCTCAGCTGTTTAGATGACCAAAGGAGTTTGTAGGCAGAAGCTGATCTTGCAGGCTTCACTGAGGTTCCGGACGGGGCATTGTGTAGAGCTGAACGGTCCCAGCGACATTGGATTGCTGTGGTTGCAGGCCCCCGATGGAGACAGCTGTTGAGGAAGTCTGCCAGGCAGAATCAACTGGGTCACTCGTCCTCCTTGGTGCCTGATTCTGCTCTCTGCTGAGGTTTCCGCTGTCCAGCCGTCCCCGGGCTCCCCTAATGGATGCTTCAATTCTCCTGGAAAGATAAGAACAGAGCCCTGCCCCAATCCCAACCCTGGGACATTTGCCCTCTTTTTTTTGGGGGGGGGGTGCTAGGTAGTACTTCTCCTGAAGCAAATTTGGCCTTCCGACAACATACAAAGCGTTATCTTTCAATCCGGGTTAAAGAAGAAATCATTCTGTCACCTTGGAGCTAAACCAGCTCCAGTGTATATATTTTGAGATCCCAAAGGACAATCTGCCTGCATCGAGAAGGCCTTTTGTAAGTAGCCTCCAAACCTAGGTCCCTCCAAATCCCATGTGTATGTCTCTGAACTCTAATTATTGGAATCAGAGACCTGTGTTTCCCATCTGAAGGGATCAAAGATGTGTTCCACCACTCCTGGATTGAAGTCTTTCTCTATTTAGACTTTGCCCTGCATCAGGCTGACCCTGAGCTCCGGGATCTGCCCGTTTCTGTCTCCAGTGTGCTGGGAGCTGGGACCAAGGGTGTACTCTTCTTGAATGGTGGGACCAAGAGTATGCACCCTCACCACCCCGCTCCATATGACTCCAGAATACATAAGACCACCAACTCTACGGTGCTCCCCCACCAACCCCCGTCTCCGCTGAAGTCAAAGGTATGGGCCAACACCACAATTCTCTTGTATTTTACCTTAGCTCCACGTCTTCTCGACACCTGGAGGTCTGCAAAACCAGACCGAACGGCTGTATCCTCTATTCCATTCACAGTGTTTCAGCCCTGCCACCTGCCCTTTTTTTTTTTTTTTTTTTTTTAGTTAATAAATTTATTTGTTTGTTGCTTCAGGTTACATCCTTATCATATTGTCCTCTTTTCCCGCTTCTCAGCCCCACCCTCCCATGCTCTAACCCCTGACCCTTCCGTCTTGTTCCTCTGGGGTGGAGTGTCCCTGCCTAACAGTCTCTCACCACAGATCAGGAGTCATATGAGGGCCAAGAGCCTCTTCATTCACCGGGGGCCTACGAGGCAGTACTGCCAGTGAAAGGTGTCTCCTTGCTACTGGGGGAATACTAAAAAAAAGACCAACAAACACACAAACCCACAGAAACAAAGAATATCAACAAAAAAAGAGAGGAAAAAGAGAAGGGAAAAGGAAAAAGAAAAAAGAAAAAAAGGAGAAGGAAAAAGAAAAAGATAAAAAAAAATTATGTCCATGTTCCTTTTGGTGTGTTGGTTGTAGTACAGATATCCTGTACGATATAGCTAAAATCCAACTATAAGTGAATAGATGCCATGTGCATCCTTCTGAGACTGGGTTAGCTCACTCAGGATGAGCTTCTCTAGATCCATCCATTTGGTTACAAATTGCATGATTTCATTGTTTCTGATAGCTGAGTAATATTCCATTGTACAGATGTACCACAGTTTTTTAATCCATTCTTCAGTTGAGGGACATCTGGGTTGTTTCCAATTTCTAGCTATTACAAATAAGGCTGCTATGAACATAGATGAGGAGACTTCCCTATGTCTCCGTGAGAGGTCCTTTGGGTGTATACCCAGAAGTGGTATGGCTGGGTCCTGAGGCAAGGTTATTCCTAGATTTCTAAGATATCGCCAGACAGACCTCCATAGTGGTTGCACAAGCCTGCACTCCCACCAGCAATGGAGTAGGGTTCCCCTTTCTCCACACCCTCGCCAGCATGCGCTATCATTTGAGCTCTTTATCTTAGCCATTCTAACAGGTGTTAGGTGGAATCTCAGGGTCGTCTTGAGTTGCATTTCTCTGATGATTAAGGATGTTGAACATTTCTTCAGGTGTCTCTCAGCCCTTAGGGATTCCTCCTTTGTGAATTCTCTATTTAGCTCCATCTCCCATTTTTTGATTGGATTATTTGGTTTCGTGGCATTTAGTTTCTTGAGTTCTTTGTAGATTTTAGATAATAGCCCTCTATCAGATGTGGGGTTGGTGAAGATTTTCTCCCAGTCTGTTGGTTGCCGTTTTGTTCGAATGACAGTGTCCTTTGCCTTACAGAAGCTTTTCAGTTTCATGAGGTCCCATTTATTGATTGTGGATCTCAGGTCCTGAGCTGTTGTTGGTGTTCTGTTCAGGAAGTTGTCACCTGTGCCAATGAGTTCGAGGGTTTCTCCTATTTTTTCTACTAGTATATTTAGTGTGGCCGGCTTTATGTTAAGGTCTTTGATCCACTTGGATTTAAGTTTGGTACAAGGTGATAGGTATGGGTCTAATTTCATTCTTTTGCAAGTGGACATCCAGTTGGACCAGCACCATTTTTTGAAGATGCTGTCCTTCTTCCATTGTGTGGTTTTGGCTTCTTTGTCAAAGATTAGTTGGCCATAGGTGTGTGGGTCCTTGTTTGGGTCTTCAATTCGATTCCATTGATCCACTGGTCTGTTTCTATACCAGTACCGTGCTGTTTTTATTACTGTTGCTCTGTAGTACAGCTTGAAATCTGGGATGGTGATACCTCCAGATGTTTTTTAATTGTACAGGATTGATTTAGCTATTCTGGGCTTTTTGTTGTTCCATATGAAGTTGAGAATAGCTTTTTCCAGGTCTATAAAGAATTGTGTTGGTATTTTGACAGGAATTGCATTAAATCTATATATTGCTTTTGTTGGATAGCGATTTTTATTATGTTGATCTTACCTATCCATGAGCATGGGAGATCTTTCCATCTTCTAAAGGCCTCTTCCATTTCTTTCTTCAGGGGCTTGAAATTCTTGTTGTATAGGTCCTTTACATGCTTGGTTAGAGTTATCCCCAGGTATTTTATGTTGTTTGTGGCTATTGTGAAGGGGGTTGTTTCCTTTATTTCTTTCTCGGTATATTTGTTTGTTGTATAAAGAAGGGCTTCTGATTTTTTTGAGTTAATTTTGTATCCAGCCACCTTGCTGAAGTTGCTTATCAGCTGTAACAGTTCTTTGGTGGAGTTTTTGCAGTCGCTTATGTATACTAACATATCATCTGCAAATAGGGATAATTTGACTTCTTCATTTCCAATTTTTATCCCTTTGATCTCCTTTAGTTGTCTTATTGCTCTAGCAAGAACTTCAAGTACTATATTGAAGAGATATGGTGAAAGTGAACATCCTTGTCTTGTCCCTGAGTTTAGAGGAAATGCTTCATGCTTCTCTCCATTTAATTTGATGTTGGCTACTGCCTTGCTGTATATTGCCTTTATTATTTCTAGGTATGGTCCTTGTGTGCCCGTTCTCTCCAGAACTTTTAGTATGAAGGGGTGTTGGATTTTGTCAAATGCTTTTTCTGCATCAAGCGAGATTATCATGTGGTTTTTTTCTTTCATTTGTTTATGTGGTGAATTACATTGATAGACTTTCGTGTATTGAACCATCCCTGCATTCCAGGGATGAAGCCTACTTGATCATGGTGTATGATACTTTTGATGTGTTCTTGAATTCGGTTTGCTAGTATTTTATTAAGTATTTTTGCATCTGTGTTCATGAGGGAGATTGGTCTGAAGTTCTCTTTCTTTGTTGGGTCTTTGTGTGGTTTAGGAATCAGAATGACAGTGGCCTCATAGAATGAGTTTGGCAGTGTTCTTTCTGTTTCTATGTGGTGGAAGTGTTTGAAAAGTAATGCTGTTAGTTCCTCTTTGAAGGTCCTGTAGAATTCCGTGCTAAACCCATCTGGCCCTGGGCTTTTTTTGGATGGGAGATTATTAATGACTGTTTCTATTTCCTTGGGTGTTATTGGGCTGTTTAAGCTGTTAATCTGATTTTGATTTAGTTTTTGTAGGTGGAATTTATCGAGGAAATTGTCCATTTCACTTAGGTTTTCAAATTTAGTGGAATATAGATTTTTAAAGTAATGCCCGAATATTTTCTGGATCTCTTCAATGTCTGTTGTTATTTCTCCCTTTTCATTTCTGATTTTGTTGATTTGGGTTCTTTCCCTTTGCCTTTTAGTTAATTTGGCTAGGGGTCTGTCTATTTTGTTGATTTTCTCAAAGAACCAACTCTTGGTTTCGTTGATTCTTTGTATAGTTCTTTTTGATTCTAAGTTGTTGATTTCAGCCCTAAGTTTGATGATTTCCTGCCTTCTGCTCTTCTTGGGAGTGTTTATTTCTTTTTTTTTATTTCCAATTCACCCAGCTTAGCTGTTAGTTCACTAATATGAGCTGTCACAATTTTCTTTTTGAAAACACTTAGTGCTATGAACTTTCCTCGTAGCACAGGTTTGAATGTATCCTATAGGTTTGGGTATGTTGTGTCTTCATGAGTTTAAAGGTCTATATCTGACTCAACATTCATACTAACTTGGAACACACTTTTAAAAGTATCTTCTTAGATCTATAACACCCTCTTGATTCCTAAACAACTCAAAATTTAACTATGAGACTCTAGCTGTCTATTCTTCAAGCACCTCAGAGACCTGAGAGGGATAAATATATCTGCTTATATAGGAAGTGCAGGGCCTGCAGCTTCTAAAACTAAGAAAGGACATACCAATGAATAGATCTTTGTATATTGATACAAAATTAAAGGTAACGCTTCCTAATGGTATCATACCTAGAGATACTTAAAAGTAAAATGTGAAGCTCTGGCCTCTTGATACCAACCGTCTAAAACGGTCTAGGATAGTTAAGTAAAACAAACTCCTAGTCATGCAAACATGTCACTTTGTTAGCTACTATGACAGTCTATCACAGATATTCTCTAAACTACCCAGTAATCAAGTTGCTAAGAGACAAGCAACATTTGCTTATCTAAATACAAGAGATGGATAGGGCATCTTCAAACACCCCAAGAGATCTGCAGAATATGGCATTCAGAGATGTTATCTTAAATTAAGATTTTCTTTTTTTTGATATCGAGATATATCAGCGCCTGACAGCACCCCCTATTCTACTCCAAGTAGAAGATAAGCATCGAAGAACCTCCACTGTAAGATGGTTGAATTAGTGGCAAGCCTATCTCTTGGCATGAAAAAACCCCTTGCACCAACTGCAGACAGATTGCTCTCCAAAAAGGACAAAACTTGGTAGCAGGGAAGTCGACAGCCTAACTCTGCCAAGACAGGTTAGGTAAGTCCTTCATAATCCCTGCTCTACAAGAAATGTCTGTCAGAGAAACAGGACCCAAAGGCTGAAGACTGATGCAGGAATGTATGGAGAGAAAATGGGAACTGTCCAGGCAGTCATTGGTATTTCGTTGGATTTTAAGAAGTCTTTGATTTCCTTCTTTATTTCTTCCCTGACCCAGTGGTCATCCAGTAAGGAGCTGTTCAATTTCCATGTGTGTGTTGGCTTTCTGTTGATTCTTTTGCTGTTGAAGTCCAGCTTTATTCCGTGGTAGTCTGATAAGATACAAGGTGTTATTTCAATTTTCTTGTATCTATTGAGACTATCCTTGTGACCAACTATGTGGTCGATTTTGGGGAAGGTTCCGTGGGGTGCTGAGAAAAAGGTGCATTCCTTTGTGTTTGGGTGAAACATTCTGTAGATATCTGTTAGGTCCATTTGTTTCATGATCTCTGTTAGACTCAATATTTCTCTGTTTGTCTTCTGTCTTGATGATCTGTCCATTGTTGTGAGTGGGGTGTTGAAGTCTCCCACTACTAATGTGTTGTGATCGACGTGCGCTTTAAGTTTTAGAAGTGTTTCTTTTACAAAAGTAGGTGCCTTTGTATTTGGGGCATAGATGTTCAGTATTGAGATTTCCTCTTGAAAAATATTCCCTTTAGTGAGTATATAGTGCCCTTCTTTGTCTTTCTTCATTAACTTCAGTTGGAAGTCTGTTTTGTTTGATATTATGATGGCTACTCTAGCTTGCTTCCTGGGTCCATTTGCTTGGAAAACCTTTTCCCAGCCCTTTACTCTGAGGTAGTGTCTATCTTTGGTAGTTAGATGTGTCTCTTGTATACAGCATAAGGAAGGGTCTTGCTTGCAGATCCACTCTGTAAACCTATGTCTTTTTATTGGGGAGTTGATTCCATTGATGTTGATGATGGATATTAGTGACCTGGGGTTGTTATTTCCCATTAGTTTGGTATAGGTGATGGTCCTGTGCCTCTTTTGTTTTAGTTGCTGAGGGGTTTTCTATTCCCTATGTTTTCTTGGGTGGAGTTTTCTTCTCTGGGTTGGGATTTTCCTTCTAGGATTTTCTGTAGGGCTGGGTTTGTGTGTAGATATTGTTTAAATTTGATTTTGTCATGGAATATCTTGTTTTCTCCGTCTATGTTGATAGAGAGTTTTGCTGGGTAAAGTAGTCTGGCTGGGCACCTATGATCTCTCAGGACTTGTAGTATATCTGACCAGGCCCTTCTTGCTTTTAAAGTTTCTGAGGAGAAGTCAGGTGTAAATCTGATGGGTCTGCCATTGTATGTGACTTGACCTTTTTCTCTTACGGCTTTTAATATTCTTTCTTTGTTCTGTACTTTTGGTGTTTCAATTATTATGTGGCAAGAGGAGTTTCTTTTCTGATCTAATCTGTTTGGTGTTCTGTAAGCCTCTTGGATTTTTATTGGCATATCTTTTTTCAGGTTTGGGAAGTTTTCCTCTATGATTTTGTTGAAGATATTTCCTGGACCTTGGAGTCGGGAGTCCTCTCTTTCCTCTATACCTATAATTCTTAGGTTCTGTCTTTTCATTTAGTCCTTGATTTCTTGGATGTTGTGGGTGAGAGATTTTTTAGCCTTCTCATTTTCTTTGGATGTTGTACTGATTTCTTCCATCGAATCTTCCATGCCTGAGATCCTGTCTTCCATCTCTTGCATCCTATTTTTGATACTCACATCCGTAGTTCCTGTTTTCATCCCTTGATTTTCCACTTCCTCTTTTAACTCTGACTGTGTTTTCTTTATTTTTTCTATTTCTATTTTCATGTCTTGTATGGTTTTGTTTGTTTTGTACATTTCCTTCTCCAGCTTGCTTGTTTTTGTATGAAAATATTTCATTGCTTTGTCCTTTTCCTGTTCAAGCTCTGTCACCTTGGCTTGAGCTCTTCAATGGTGTTATTCGTTGTTTTGACTTGTAGAATTGTGGCTTCTTTGAATTCCTTCATAGATTTAAGTTCTTCTTGTAGGGACTCTATCACTTTCCATAATGCAGAATTGTCAACGTTTTCATGTGTTTCTGTTGGTGTGAGATCATCCGAATTGGATGAGCTAGGATAATTCTGCTTTGTTGGAGTCATATTTCCTTGATTTCTGTTTTTTTTGGACCTTTGGCCATTGGATGCGTTTAGCTGTCTGTTCTTGTCGTTTTCTGTGCTTGGATCCACAGTGGATGCTTTGGTGCAGGGGACGAGTTACTTGGCTATCTGTCCTTGCTTACAGGGGGATTTCAGGGTCACTGTGGTTTTATTCGCCTGAGGCACTGTGAGCTGATGCAGCCTATTCCCAGATTGTGAGTAATGGACTGGGATTGTTTCATTGCTCCCAATTCAGACTTCTCTATGTTGCACTCTGAGTTATCAGCCTGTAATGGTTCTGATGGTATGGACCTGTTTGCCCAGGCACAGATTCTGTGGGCTTTGTTTGTCTTCACGGAGGCTGACAGGGTCTGGCTCCACACCTAATATGTCTGGATTTTCCAGAATACAGCTATGGTCCCGATTTCTGGTTTCTCACTAGGCTTCTCGCCACAGGCCTGACCTCTGTGCCTGATTCCCTCCCTGTCTGCGCAGCCTCGGGTCCCCCTCCCTTGCTGCTCGGCCGTGGGTGCACCGAGCCCCGGATCCTCCGGCCGCCTGAGTGGTCCTCTCGCCCCAGCAGCTCAGCCGTGGGTGCGCGGATCCCTGGCCCCGCCCGCGCCTGGCTCCCTCCCCAGTTGTCCTGCCATGGGTGCGCGGATCCCTGGCCCCACCTACGCCGGGCTCTCTCCCCAGTTGTCCTGCCGTGGGTTCACGGGGATTCGGCCCCTCCCTCCCACCTTTGGGTTCCCGGCTTCCTGCTCTCTCGGAACCTCTGCCCTCAGCCTCACGAGCAGCTGCGGACCACCCCCTGAGCTCCCTGTTTGTTCCTTGCTAAGACTTCCACTATCTCGCTAAGTTTTTTAAGTGGGTATAAGTTCTTCCTGAGGTGTGGGGAGCCCAGTAGGCTAGTGATCGATTGACAAGTGGCCTCTGATTCTGCCTGCTGTGAGTTGGGGTCGATCTTACCAGGCGCCTCTCCAAATGGGAGTTCCCGAATCCCGGGTTTAGTGGCTTCCATGTCTGCGAGAGATGGGGGCAGAGCCTTACCCTGGGACTTTTAACAACCCTTGGGAGCTGTGAGTGTTCCCGGGGGGGTCTAGCCCTCCGGTTTTTGTACAGTGCCCAATAACTCTGTGTTTTTTATGGCTCTTTTTTCCCCCGCGTTCAAAATGTGTCAGTGTAGGTCGTCGCCATCTTGGCCCCCCCGAAATTGTCCATTCTTGAAGTGAAACTAGTCTTGTGTCCCTGTTTACCATTACCCTCTTTCCAAAGCCCCTGTAATACATATGGCTGCACTGTCCATAGTAGATTTTGATTGGGATTGTATTGAATTTGTAAATAGCTTTGGGAAGAATATTCATTTTCATAATGTTATTTCTACCAATCCATGAGCATGGGATGTCTTTCCATTTTCTAGTATCTCTAGCTCTTTCTTCAGAGGTTTAAAGTTTTCATTGTAAGGTCCGTTACTCCCTTGGTTAGGCTTATTCCAATATATTTTATTTTCTTTAGGTTATTGTGTATGGAAGAATATCCATTATATCTTCTGTATGTTTGTTGGTGGTGTATAGAAAAGCTATTGATTTGCACAAGTTGATTCTTCATCCTGCCATATTACTGAATTTGTTTGTTGTTTCTAAAGGTTTTCTGGTAGAAATTTTGGAATCTCTAATATATAGTATCATGTCATTTGCAAATAGGGATAGTTTGACTTCTTTTTCCCCATATTTCTATCCCTTTAATTTCCCTTTCTTGCCTATAAATGTCACTTCTATTTCCACTGATGAGGGAATGAGATGAGAACCATATCCAAGCTGTATAAATGCACGGTTGACCATTTCTTTCTCTGTTCTATCTATACATAGGCCTAGATCTGGAACTTTCTAGCCTCTGTACAATCTAATCTTCTAAGCTGACTGATTCAATCTGGCTTCCCTTGGTTTCTGCCTGAATTTCTCTGGTTAGCCTCATATTAACTTTGGGAATATGTTCTAATCTTCTGGCTCCTCATTCTCTGACTCATTCTGTCTTCACCTTTGTCTGGCTTGTTCTCTTTGCAACCTGCAACCTGTGTAAGGCTGCCATACACACACTCCTTTTTTTCCTCTCTCACTGTTCTCAAGTAACCTCTCTTTCCTATGACGTTTTCGTGTGAGTTGGGTGTATCCTATCTCTAACTTATTTTGTCAAATCTTTCCCTGATTCATCGCTTTGTCTGCCCTCAATTAGATGTTACTTTCAAATATTGCTGATTCCTTCTACAAACTAATCTTTACCTTCATTATTAGGGATTAAAGGTGTGTACTAAGAGTGTGTCTGTATTCCAGCCAGATCATACTATAATCCAGGGTGTGTCTACATTCCAGCAGGATCATACGGTCCTAAAGGGTCTTTGGACATGATTTCTTGCCAGAGCAGCCAGGTTGCTGGATAAAATTCCTCTATACTTGCCTTATTGCTCCAGCTAGTACTCTAAGTACAATATTGAAAAGAAGTGGGGAAATGGACATCCCTGTCTCCTTCCTGACTTTAGTGGAACGCTCTAAGCTTTTCTCCACTTCGGTTGATGTTGGCTGTGGGTTTCCCATACATAGCTTTTATTGTGTTGATGTATGTGCTCTCTACTCCACATTCTCTACGACATTTTTTTAATCATGAAGACATGTTGGATTTTGTCAAAGCCCTTTGTGCATCTATTTATATAGTTGTAATATTTGCAGTCCACTTATATGCTTTATTACATTTATCAACTTGTGTATGTTGGATCATGTATGAACTTCAGCGGTAAAGTCAACTTGGTCATGGTGTATAATCTTTTTGATGTAGTTTGTTTGCTAGTATTTTATTGAGTATTTTTGAGTCTATGTTCATCAGAAATATTGGCCTATAGTTTGTCTGTCTCTATGTCTCTCTCTCTCTTTCTTTCTTTTCTGCAAATAGTTTAAGAAGGATTGGCTGTAGATCTTTGAAAATCTGGTAAAGTACTATTGTAAATCCACATTGTCCTGGCTGCTGCTGATTCTTCCTTTTCTTGGAAGGCCTTTATTACTATTTCTTTTTTTAAAATACTTTATTTTTTTTCTTCAAGTTACATCTCAGTCACAAACCCTTCCCTATTCCCCCTTCCTATCCCGCCCTTCCACCCTCTTCCCCCCAGAAGTTTCCCCTTTCAGTCCAACAGATGGTTCCTTCTCTTATAACAGTAAATACTATACAAAACAACATATATAAATATCCCACATTTATGAGAGTTAAATGGCCCAGTATACCTTCCCAATGTCCAGTTTATACATATTTGGCCCCTGACTTTAACATTCTACTATCTAACCATCTCCATGAGTTTAAAGGTCTATATCTGACTCAACATTCATACTAACTTGCAACACAATTTTAAAAGTATCTTCTTAGATCTATAACACCCTCTTGATTCCTAAACAACTCAAAATTTAACTATGAGACTCTAGCTGTCTATTCTTCAACCACCTCAGAGACCTGAGAGGGATAAATATATCTGCTTATATAGGAAGTGCAGGGCCTGCAGCTTCCAAAACTAAGAAATGACATACCAGTGACTGCCTGGACAGTTCCCATTTTCTCTCCATACATTCCTGCATCAGTCTTCAGCCTTTGGGTCCTGTTTCTCTAACAGACATTTGTTGTAGAGCAGGGATTATGAAGGACTTACCTACACTGTCTTGGCAGAGTTATTTGGCTAAAGTGGTATTGACCATTGTTTATTGTGCAAAAATAAGATTGTATTGGATTACATAGGTATTGATCTTTGTATATTGATACAAAATTAAGATTATAGTTGGCCACAATGGTATTGACCCTTGTATATGGACGTAATATTAAGATTGTATTGGGCTACATAGGCATTGATCTTTGTATATTGATACATAATTAAGAGTATATTTAACCACAATTGAATAGATCTTTGTATATTGATACAAAATTAAAGGTAACACTTCCTAATGGTATCATACCTAGAGATACTTAAAAATAAAATGTGAAGCTCTGGCCCCTTGATACCAACCATCTAAAACTGTTTAGGATAGTTAAGTAAAACAAACTCTTAGTCATGCAAACATGTCACTTTGTTAGCTACTATGACAGTCTATCACAGATATTCTCTAAACTACTCAGTAATCAAGTTGCTAAGAGACAAGCAACATTTGCTTATCTAAATACAAGAGATGGATAGTGCATCTTCAAAAACCCCAAGAGATCTGCAGAATATGGCATTCAAAGATGTTATCTTAAATTAAGATTTTCTTTTTTTTGATATCGAGACATATCAGCTCCTGACAGCACCCCCTATTCTACTCCAAGTAGAAGATAAGCATCGAAGAATCTCCAGTGTGAGATGGTTGAATTAGTGGCAAGCCTATCTCTTGGCATGAAAAAACTCCTTGCTCCAACTGCAGACAGACTGGTGTCCAAAAAGGACAAAACTTGGTAGCAGGGAAGTCGACAGCCTTTATTACTATTTCAATTTCCTCATATTTTTAAAAAAATCTTTCCACTATGTAAGAATTTATTGGATAACAATAGATTTGAAAAGTCTGGCAGTTTTATTGAGAACAATTTGTCATATATAATCTTGCCTACCTTGATGGCTCATCTGTTATAAAAGGTTAGGCTCACAACCAAAAATTCCCTCATTTGTTATGGGTCTATTTTGGTTGTGGACTTTTGGTTTAATTTTAATGATCTGGCTAGAAATTTATTCCTTTCTTTTAGATTTTTCAGCTTCATGGAGTACATGTTTTTAAAAATATTCCCTTATAATATTCTGAATTTATTTTGTGTGTATTATAAGGTTTCCTTGTTCATTTCTGATTCTGTTAATTTGAATCCTCCCTTTTGGTTGGTTGGGCCAAGAGTCTCTTAATTTTGTTTATCTTTTCAAAGAACCAGCTTTTAGATTTGTTGATTTCGTTATTGTTTTCTTTCTATTTCACTGATTTCTACTTTGATTTTTATTATTTCTTGCCATTGATTGGATTGATTTGATTCTTAGTTTTTCAAATATTTGAGTTTCATCATTAAGTCATTTACTTGTGCTCTTTCTGATTCTTTTTTCCTTTTCTCCTTCCTTCCTTCCTTTCTTTCCTTCTTTTTTGAGACAGGGTTTCTCTACATAGCCTTTGCTGTCCTGTAACTCATTGTGTAGTCAAGACTGGTTGAAATCATGGAGATCCACCTTCCTTCTCTCAAGTGCTGGAATTAAAGTTGTGTATCAACATGCCTTTCTGATTTTTAAAATATTTTAATGTAGGCACATATAACTATGATTTTTTCCTCACATGACTGGTTTCAATATGTTCCAGAGATTTTGTTTTGTTCTGTTTTTTATTTTCATTAAGTTCCAGGAAGTTTTAAATTTTCTATTATTATTATTTTCTTTTTATTGAAAATAGTTTCTTTTCTCATACAATATATCTTGATTACAGTTTCTTCTCCCTCTATTCCTCCCAGTCCCTGTGCACCTCCCCTACCCTCCAGATCCACTCTTTTTCTGCCTCTCATTAGAAAAGAACAGTCTTCTAGGAGATAACAACCAAACATAAATAAAATATAGTAAGTTAAAACAAAACCTGTAACCGAACTTTTAAATTATTATTTATCTCTTATTTATTACTAAATTCACTTATAACAAACGCCAACAATTTCTTAACTATTAATCCTATAAACTCTTACAACCCCTTTAACCTATCCACTAAACCTATTGATAATTATAACAACTATTTTCATAACCTTTTAGAATGATACAGTCTCTGGGGCAGGTCCTCAGTCGTCAGGAACACAGTCTTTGTTGTAGATTCTTTAATGCACTTAGCAGTCCTTTTTCTGGATCTCTCAGATGCAGGTTCGTCAGGGTAAGTTGGTTATTGCAGTCTCACCTTAAATAAGGCTTCATGCTTTCTTCTCTGTGGGAGACCCCAGCCGTCTGCAGGCCAACTTACTTCTTTTGAATCAGGAACTCAGCTGTTCTGCCTCAGTCCTTAAAGCCAGGCACGGTTTCCTTTAGGCCACTGTTCAGACAGATCAAACCCCTCTAGGCAAAAGCTGAGCCACAGGGTTTAGTCGTTGGCCTTTTGGTGTCTTGCTCAGGCTTTCTTTGCTCACCAGCTTCTTTCTGCTTCAGGGAAATCTGGCCATCAAATGATGGCCAGCACTTTTTTCAGCAGGACTCTTGGAGCTCTCTAGCATCAGGGGCCTCTTCTCTTTCTGGGCTCCATGCACTGTCCTTAAATAGGAGGAACTCTGTTTCAGCTTAATTTGGGCTCCGCCCACTTAGCAGCTGAAAACAATGTCAGGCCAGATACTTTGTTTCTTCAAGTCCATTAAGTCTTTCCTGTTTTCCTGACTTCAACCTTGTTTTTCAGTCTATTGAGTCTTTCCTGTTTTTCCTGACTTCAACCTTGTTTTTCAGTCTATTAAGTCTCCTGTTTGTTTCCTGTTTTTAGTCCACATGCTGATAATGCTCTTCATGCCCCAAATTAAGAGACAGTATCAGAAACCCCTATATATTTTCTAAATCTAATTTATCTAACCCCCTACAAAACCCATCATATTGTGGCTGAACAAGACAACAGAAGGAAAAGAGTCCCATGAGTAGGCATAAGACACACTTTTAATTCCAGTACTGGAGGCAGAGGCAGGTGGATCTCTGTGAGTTAGAGGCAAGCCTGGTCTAGACAATCAGGCCTTGTTTTTGTCAAGAGAAACCTTTGAAAGAAAACCACCCTCTCCCCAAAAATCCTTTGAAAAGACACCCCCAAAATTAAAAAAGAGACCCACTCATTCATACACTCAGAAGTCCCATAATAATACTAAGCTGAAAGCTATAACATAAACAGAGAACCTTGTAGGCTCTATTCTTGGTGCTTCAGTCTCTGTGAGTTTATACTAGCCTCCTTTGTTCTCTTGGTGTCCTCTCTCTCCTCTGGTTCTTACATTAGTTCTGCCTCCTCTTTTGTGGGATTCTCCAGTATTTTATTTTAACCTTGTATTGATTCTTTGTGAATTTCACATCATGTACCCCAATCCCACCCATCTCCCTGTCCCTTTGTATCTACTCTCTGCCCTTGCAACCTACCCTCCAAAGGAAAATAAAATAAGAGAACAAAAAATAAAATCTTGTTATAGTATGTCACATACTATACCCTTTTGTCCACCATCTCTTTTGCAAATTTTCATTGTAATGAGCCATTTTCCCTCAACTGTTTGTGTTTTCTTAGATTTATTTGAGAGATTTTTTCATTTCCTCCAGTTTTGTGTTTGTCTTTTCTGGCTTTCTTTCTTCCTTCCTTCCTTCCTTCCTTCCTTTCTTTTCTTTCTTTCTTAATTTATATCCCTATTAAAGCCCCTCCACCCAGTCCCACCCTCCCACCCTCTTCCACCTTTCCCTCCTGCCCTTCTCTTCAGATAAGGGGAACCCACCCACCCCAGTATCAACCCACCCTGGCTCATCAAGTCACATCAGGACTAAGAGCATCCTCTTCCACTGAGGCCAGACAAGGCAACCCAGCTAGGGTAAAGTGTTCCACAAACAGGCAACAGAATCCATGTCAGAGACAGTCCCCTGTTGCATTTGCTAAGGGATCTGCATGAAAACCAAGCTGCCTATCAGCTACACCAGTAGGGTGGTTAGGTCCAGTCTGTATATGCACTTTGGTTGGTGCTTCAAAGTCTGTAAGCCTCTAGGAGCCTAGGTTGGTTGACTCTGTTGGTCTTCTTTTTTTTTTTTTTTTTTTTTTTTTTTTTTTTTTTTTTTTT
>CAJQZJ010000309.1:5878471-5897951 GCA_907164525.1 Lophiomys imhausi | reverse complement strand
AAAAAAAAAAAAAATACTTGGAGGTAACTCTAACCAAGCAAGTAAAGGACCTGTATAACAAGAACTTCAAACCCTTGAAGAAAGAAATTGAAGAGGCCATCAGAAGATGGAAAGATTTGAGGGGATCCAAGATGGCGGCGGCCTGCATGGACGCATTTTGAACGTGGGGAAAAGAGCCATAAAAAGCACAGAGTTATTGGACACTGTGAAAAACCGGAGGGGCTAGACCCTCCAGGAACACACACAGCTCCCAACGGACTGCTAAAAGTCCCAGGGCAAGGCTCTCCCCCCCATCTCTCCCAGACACGGGACTCGAGAATTCTCATTTGGAGAGGTGCCTGGTAAGATTGACTCTAATACACAGCAGGCAGAATCAGATCCCACACGGGGATCACTCACCAGCCTACTAAGCTCCCCACACCTCAGGCAGACCTTATAGCTATTTAGAAAACTTTGTGGGCTAGTTGAAGTCTTAGCAAGGCAGAAACAGGGTGCACGGCGGGAGGTCCGCGGCCACGCGAGCCTCAGCTAAGGAGCCAGGTGGAAGACCAAACAGGGGGGGCAGGGCAGAGATGGGTGCCTGGAGCTAAGGAACCCGGCAGAAGCCCACACAGGGGGGTAGGACTGAAGCCTGTGCCCGCAGCTAAGGAGACAGGCAGAAGACCGCACAGGCGGGCAGGACAGAGGCGCCGGGCCTGCAGGGAAGGATCCAGAGGAAGCCCGCACAGGGGGGCGGGGCAGAGGCACTGCGCCCGCGGCAGAGGAGCCTGCACAGTGAAGTGGCAGGGCTGGAAGCGCACAGAGGCACACAGAGGCAGAGCTAGCAGTGGAGATGCACAGAGGCCGAGGGCTCCAAAACGTGGAAGCCAGAAGCCAGGGGACTATAGCTGTATTCTGGAAAACCAAGACATATTAGGCGGGGAACCGGACCCTCTCATTCTCCGTGGGGACAACCAGAGTCCACAGAATCCATGCCTGGGCAAACAGTTCCATACCATCAGAAACACTACAGGCTGATCACTCAGTGTGCAACATAGAGAAGTCTGACTTGGGGCATGAAGTGAAAAATCCCGGGCCATTCCTCATTACCTGGGAATAGGCTGCACCAGCTCACAGTGCTTCAGGCTATTAGAAACACAGTGACCCTGAGATCCCCCTGTAAGCAATGACAGATAGCCAAGAAATTCGACTGCTACACCAAAGCATCCCCTGTGGATCCAAGCGCAGAAGATGACGAGAGCAGACAGCTAAACACATCCATATGGCCAAAGGTCCAAGAAAAAACAGAAATCAAGGAAATATGACTCCAACAACGCAGATCTATCCTAGCTCATCCAATTCAGATGACCTCACAACAGCAGAAACACATGAAAACGATGACAATTCTACATTATGGAAAGTGATAGAGTCCCTTCAAGAAGAACTTAAATCTATGAAGGAATTCAAAGAAGCCACAATTTTACAAGTCAAAACAACGAATAACACCATTGAAGAGCTCCAAGCCAAGGTGACTCAGCTTGAACAGGAAAAGGACAGAGAAATGAAAGATTTCCAGGCAAAAACAAACAAACTGGAGAAGGAAATGTACAAAACGAGCAATACCATTCAACACATGAAAATAGAAATAGAAACAATAAAAAAACACAGTCAGAGTTAAAAGAGGAAGTGGAGAATCAAGGGAAGAGAACAGGAACTACAGATGTGAGTATCAAAAATAGGATGCAAGAGATGGAAGACAGGATCTCAGGCATGGAAGATTCGATGGAAGAAATCAGTACAACATCCAAAGAAAATGAGAAGGCTAAAAAATCTCTCACCCACAACATCCAAGATATCAAGGACTCAATGAAAAGATGGAACCTAAGAATTATAGGCATGGAGGAAAGAGAAGACTCCCGACTCCATGGTCCAGGAAATATGTTCAACAAAATCATAGAAGAAAACTTTCCAAACCTAAAGAAAGAGATGCCAGTAAAAATCCAAGAGGTTTACAGAACACCGAACAGATTAGATCACAAAAGAAACTCCTCTCACCACATAATAATTGAAACACCAAACGTAGAGAACAAAGAAAGGATATTAAAAGCTGTAAGAGAAAAAGCTCAAGTCACATACAAAGGCAGACCCATCAGAATTACACCTGACTTCTCCTCAGAAACTTTAAAAGCTAGAAGGGCCTGGACAGATATCCTACAAGTCCAGAGAGAACATAGGTGCCCCGCCAGACTACTATACCCAGCAAAACTCTCTATCAACATAGATGGAGAAAACAAGATATTCCAGGACAAAATCAAATTTAAACAATATCTACCCACAAACCCAGCCCTACAGAAAATCCTAAAAGGAAAATTCCAACCCAGAGAAGAAAACTACACCTAAGAAAACAGAGAGAATAGAAAACCCCACAGCAGTTAAACCAAAAGAGGCACAGGACAATCACCTATACCAAACTAATGGGAAATAACAACCCCAGGTCACTAATATCCATCAACATCAATGGACTCAACTCGCCAATAAAAAGACACAGGTTTACAGATTGGATCCGCAACCAAGACCCGTCTTTTTGCTGCATACAAGAAACACATCTCACTATCAAAGATAGACACTACCTCAGAGTAAAGGGCTGGGAAAAGGTTCTCTAAGCAAATGGACCCAGGAAGAAAGCTGGAGTAGCCATCCTAATATCAAACAAAACAGACTTCCAACTGAAGTTAATGAAAAAAGACAGAGAAGGGCATTATATACTCATTAAAGGGAATATTCACCAAGAGGACATCTCATCATTGAACATCTATGCCCCAAATACAAAGGCACCTACATTTGTAAAAGAAACACCTCTAAAACTTAAATCGTACGTTGATCACAACACATTAGTAGTGGGAGACTTCAACACCCCACTCACAACAATGAACAGATCATCAAGACTGAGGCCAAACAGAGAAATATTGAGTCTAACAGAGATTATGAACCAAATGGACCTAAGAGATATCTACAGAACGTTTCATCCAAACACAAAGGAATACACCTTCTTCTCAGCACCTCACAGAACCTTCTCCAAAATCGACCACATAGTCGGACACAAAGATAGTCTCAACAGTTACAAGAAAATTGAAATAACACCTTGTATCTTATCAGACCACCATGGAATAAAGCTGGTCTTCAACAGCAAAAGCATCAACAGAAAGCCTACAAACACATGGATATTGAACAACTCCTTACTGGATTAGTACTGGGTCAGGGAAGAAATAAGAAGGAAATCAAAGACTTCTTAAAATCCAACCACAATGAAGGCACACCACACCCAAACCTATGAGATACAAGGAAAGCTATGCTACGAGGAAAGTTCATAGCACTAAGTGCCTTCAAAAAGAAAATCGTGAGAGCTCATATTAGCGAATTAACAGCTAAACTGGGTGAATTGGAAAAAAAAAGAAGCAAACACTCCCAAGAGGAGCAGAAGGAAGGAAATCATCAAACTTAGGGCTGACATCAACAACTTAGAAACAAAAAGAACTATAGAAAGAATCAATGAAACCAAGAGTTGGGTCTTTGAGAAAATCAACAAAATAGACAGACCCCTAGCCTAATTAATTAAAGGCACAGGGAAAGAACCCAAATCAACAAAATCAGAAATGAAAAGGGAGAAATAACAACAGACATTGAGGAGATCCAGAGAATATTTGGGTCCTACTTTAAAAATCTATATTCCACCAAATTTGAAAACCTAAGCGAAATGGACAATTTCCTCGATAGATTCCACCTACCAAAACTAAATCAAGATCAGATTAAAAGATTAAACAGCCCAATAACCCCTAAGGAAATAGAAACAGTCATTAAAAATCTCCCAACCAAAAAAAAGCCTAGGGCCAGATGGCTTTAGCACGGAATTCTACCGGACCTTCAAAGAGGAGCTAACACCAATACTCTTCAAACTCTTCCACCACATAGAATTAGAAAGAACACTGCCAAACTCATTCTATGAGGCCACAGTCACTCTGATTCCTAAACCACACAAAGACCCAACAAAGAAAGAGAGCTTCAGACCAATCTCCCTCATGAACATAGATGCAAAAATACTTAATAAAATACTAGCAAACCGAATTCAAGAACACATCAAAGTATCATACACCATGATCAAGTAGGCTTCATCCCAGGAATGCAGGGATGGTTCAACATACGAAAGTCTATCAACATAATTCACCATATAACAAAGATGAAAGAAAAAAAACACATGATAATCTCGCTAGATGCAGAAAAAACATTTGACATAATCCAACACCCCTTCATGCTAAAAGTTCTGGAGAAAATGGGCATACAAGGACCGTACCTAGAAATAATAAAGGCAATATACAGTAGGCCAGTGGCCAACATCAAAATAAATGGAGAGAAACTTGAAGCATTTCCTCTAAACTCAGGGACAAGACAAGGATGTCCATTTTCACCATATCTCTTCAATATAGTACTTGAAGTTCTTGCTAGAGCAATAAGAAAACAAAGAGATCAAGGGGATACAAATTGGAAATGAAGAAGTCAAAATATTTCTATTTGCAGATGATACAATAGTATACATAAGCCACCCCAAAAATTCCACCAGAGAACTCTTACAGCTGATAAACACCTTCAGTAAGGTGGCTGGATACAAAATTAACTCAAAAAAATCACAAGCCCTTCTATATACAACAAACAAATATACTGAGAAAGAAATAAGGGAAACAACCCCCTTCACAATAGCCACAAACAATATAAAATACCTGGGGGTAACTCTAAACAAGCAAGTAAAGGACCTATACAACAAGAACTTCAAGCCCCTGAAGAAAGAAATGGAAGAGGTCTTTAGACGATGGAAAGATCTCCCACGCTCATGGATAGGTAGGATCAACATAATAAAAATGGCTATCCTACCAAAAGCAATATATAGATTCAATGCAATTCCTATCAAAATACCAACACAATTCTTTGTAGACCTGGAAAGAGCTATTCTCAATTTCATATGGAACAACAAAAAGCCCAGAATAGCTAAATCAATCCTGTACAATAAAAAAGCATCTGGAGGTATCACCATTCCAAATTTCAAGCTGTACTACAGAGCAATAGTTGTAAAAACAGCATGGTATTGGTATAGAAACAGACCAGTAGATTAATGGAATCAAATTGAAGACCCCAAAATGGACCCACACACCTATGTTCAACTGGTCTTTGACAAAGAAGCCAAAACCGCACAATGGAAGAAGGACAGCATCTTCAACAAATGATGCTGGTCCAACTGCAAAAGAATGAAATTAGACCCATACTTATCACCTTGTACAAAACTTAAATCCAAGTGGATCAAAGACCTTAACATAAGGCCGGTCACACTAAATCTACTAGAAGAAAAAGTGAGAGAAACCCTCGAACTCATTGGTACAGGTGACAACGTCCTGAACAGAATACCAACAGCTCAGGACCTGAGATCAACAATCAAGAAATGGGACCTCATGACACTGAAAAGCTTCTGTAAGGCAAAAGACACTGTCATTCAAACAAAACCTCAACCAACAGACTGGGAGAAAATCTTCACCAACCCCACATCTGACAGAGAGCTAATATCAAAAATCTACAAAAAACTCAAGAAACTAAATGCCAAGAAACCAAATAATCCAATCAAAAAATGGGAGATGGAGCTAAATAGAGAATTCACAAAGGAGGAATCCCTAATGGCCGAGAGACACCCGAGGAAATGCTCAACATCCTTAATCATCAGAGAAATGTAACTCAAGACGACTCTGAGATTCCTTCTCACACCTGTCAGAATGGCTAAGATATAGAGCTCAAATGACAGCACAAGCTGGCCAGGGTATGGAGAAAGAGGAACCCTACTCTATTGCTGTTGGGAGTGCAGGCTTGTGCAACCACTATGGAGGTCAGTATGGCGATATATTAGAAATCTTGGAATAGCTTTGCCTCAGGACCCAGCCATACCACCTCTGGGTATACACCCAAAGGACTCCTCACGGAGTTATAGGGAAATCTCCTCATCTATGTTCATAGCAGCCTTATTTGTAATAGCTAGAAACTGGGAACAACCCAGATGTCCCTCAACTGAAGAATGGATTAAAAAACTGTGGTACATCTATACAATGGAATATTACTCAGCTATCAGAAACAATGAAATTATGCAATTTGCAACCAAGTGAATGGAACTAGAGAAGTTCATCCTGAGTGAGCTAACCCAGACTCAGAAGGAGGTACATGACATCTATTCACTTATAATAGGATTTTAGCTATATAGTACAGGATATCTGTACTACAACCAACACACGAAAAGGAACATGGACGTAGTCTTTTTTTTTTCTTTTTCCTTTCTTTTTTTGTTGTTGTTCTTTGTTTTTGTGGGTTTGTGTATTTGTTGGTCTTTTTTTTTTTAGTTTTCCCTTCGTAGGAAGGAGACACCTTTCACTGGTGGTACTGCCTCGTAGGCCCCCAGTGTATGAAGAGGCTCTTGGCCCTCATATGACTCCAGAACTGTGGCGAGGGACTGTTATGTAGGGAGACTCCACCCCAGAGGAACAAGAGGGAAGGATTAGGGGGTAGAGGATAGTAGGGTGGGGCTGGGAAGTGGGGAAAGAGGACAATATGATAGAGATGTAACCTGAAGCAACAAACAAATTTATTAATTAAAAAAAGCAGGTAACAATTTTAAAACACTGTAAATACAATCAAGGTTACAGCCATTCAACCTGGTTTTATAAATCTCCAAGAGTCAAAAAAACTTAGAACTAAGGTAAAATACATGAAATGTGTGGTGTTAGCCCATGTCTTTAACTTCAGCAGAGACGGGAGGAGCACTATATAGTTAGTTGTCTTATAAATTCTAGAGTTACACGGAAGAGGGTGGTGAGGGTGCACACCCTTAATCCCATCATTCAAGAAGAGTACACCCTTAATCCCATCATTCAAGCAGAGTACACCCTTAATCCCAACACACTAGAGACAGAAACAGGCAGATCTCAGAGCTCAAGGTCAGCCTGATACAACACAAACTCTAAATAGAGAAAAACTTCGATCCAGGAGTGGTGGAGCACATCTTTAATCCCTTCAGATGGGAACCACAGGTCTGTGATCCCAATAATTAGAATGCAGAGACAGACACATAGGATTTGGAAGGACTTAAGTTCAAAAGCTGCTTACAAAAGGCCTACTCAATACAAACAAATTGTCCTTTGAGATCTCAAAATATATACACTAAGGCTTGTTTAGCTCCAAAATAACAAAATAATTTCTTCTTTAATTCAGATTGAAAGATAATACTTTATATACTGCCAAAAAACCAAATTTGCTTCAGGAGAAATATTACCTAACCCCCCCCCCAAAAAAAAAGGGTAATTATCACAGAGTTAGGATTAGGGCAGGGCTCTGTTCTTATCTTTCCAGGAGATTTAAAGCATCAATTCAAGGAATCCAGGGACAACTGGACAATGGAAACCTCAACAGAAAACAGAATCAGACACCAAAGAAGACAAGTGCCCAGATGATTCAGCCTTGCAGACTCCCTCAATAGCTGTTTCCGTCAAAAGTCTACAACCACAACAACTCAAAATTGCTAAGATCGTTCAGCTCCACACACTGCCCCAGCCAGAACTTCAGTAAAGCCTGGAAGATCAGCTTCTGTCTACAAACTTCTTAGGACTTCTAAACAGCTGAGCACAAAAGGACTGAACATAAAAGGATTGTACTAACATTTTTAACCATTTTTCCATTCTGGTTCGGGCCCCAAACAGGTTTACCATGACCCAAATCAGCAGGAAGTCATTTTAAGAGAGCGATGTCCCATGCCCAGAGGGTGGGGAGGGTGTTTCCCCCCCACTTTTGGTTATTTGATGGATAACAGAAAACTTTGTTATTTAGGGGAAGAGACTACAAGCTGTTAAATGGTCTTGTTAAATGGGGTTTGGAGGTTAGACCCAGGGACTTCCTTCTTTTTCTTTTCTGTATCATTCTTTCTCTCCTATGTAGGAGTGCACAGAATTGAGAAAAATGGGATATAGGCATAGTATGGGAAGGACCAAGAAGAAGGGACAGAGTATTGAATATGGCCTTATACCTTTGTATATTGAAACAAAATTAGTATTATATTTGGCTAAAGTGGTATTGACCATTGTATATTGTGCAAAATTAAGATTGTATTGGACTACATCGGTATTGATCTTTGTATATTGATACAAAATTAAGATTATAGTTGGCCACAATGGTATTGACCCTTGTATATTGACGTAATATTAAGATTGTATTGGGCTACATAGGCACTGATCTTTGTATATTGATACAAAATTAAGAGTATATTTGGCGACATTGGAATTGATCTTTGTATATTAATACAAAATTAAAGGTAATGCTTCTTAAAGGTATTGTACCTAGTGATACTTAAAAATGAAATGTGAAGCTCTGGCCTCTTGATACCAACCGTCTTAAACTGTTTAGGATAGTTAAGAAATGCAAACTCCTAGTCATGCAAGCGTGTCATTTTTTAGCTACTATGACAGTCTATCACAAATATTCTCTAAGCTACTCAGAAATCAAGTTGTTAAGAGACAAGCAACATTTGCTTATCTAAATACAAGAGATAGATAGGGCATCTTCAAAAACCCCAAGAGATCTGCAGAATATGGCATTCAAATATGTTTTCTTAAATTAAGATTTTTTTGATATCGAGACATATCAGCTCCTGACAGCACCCCCTATTCTACTCAAAGTAGAAGATGAGCATCGAAGAATCTCCAGTGTGAGATGGTTGAATAAGTGGCAAGCCTATCTCTTGGCATGAAAAACCCCATGATTCAACTGTAGACAGACTGCTGTCCAAAAAGGACAAAACTTGGTAACAGGGAAGTCGAAGCCTAGCTCTGCCAAGACCGGGTAGGTAAGTCCTTCATAATCCCTGCTCTATAATCAATGTCTGTCAGAGAAACGGGACCAAAAGGCTGAAGATTGATGCTGTAACATATGGAGAGAAAACAGGAACTGTCCAGGCAGCCATGTCATTTCTTAGTTTTGGGTGATGCAGGCCCTGCACTTCCTACATAATCAGATATAATTATCCCTCTCAGGTCTCTGAGGTGGTTGAAGAATAGATAGCTAGAGTCTCATAGTTAAATTTTGAGTTGTTTAGGAATCAAGAGGGTGTTCTGGATCTAAGAAGATGTTTTTAAAATAGTGATGCAAGTTAGTATGAAAACTGAGTCAGATATAGAACTTTAAACTCATGGAGGTGGTTAGATAGTAAAATGTTAAAGTTAGGGGCCATATATGTATGAACTGCACATTGGGAATGTATGCTGGGCCATTTAACTCTCATAAATGTGGCATACTTATTTCTGTTGTTTTGTACAGTATTTACTGTTATAAGAGAAGGAACCATTTGTTGGACTGAAAGGGGGAGCTGTTGGGGGGAAGAGGGTGGAAGGGTGGGACAGGAAGGGGGAGTAGCGAAGGGATTGTGACTGAGATGTAACTTGAAGAAATAAAAATAAAGTATATATACAAAAAAAAGGAGATGGAAAGATCTCCCATGCTCATGGATAGGTAGGATCAACATAATAAAAATGGCCATCCTACCAAAAGCAATATACAGATTCAATGCAATTCTTACAGTCCTCTTACCTCTTGCTCCATCTCTCACCACATCTTCCCCTGCCTGGTTCCTCTCCCCTCACATTTCCCCTCTCAGTTCCCTCTCTTAATCCACTTCTGATATCTATTCTATTTCCCTTCTGAGTGAGATTCAAGGAACCCCCAGTGGGCCCTCTTTGTTACTTAGCTTCTTTGGATCTGTGGATTATAGGATGGTTATCCTGAACTATGGCTAATATCCACTTATAAGTAAGGACATACCACGTGTATCTTTCTGGGTCTGGGTTACTTCACTCAGGATGAACTTTTCTAGTTCCATCCATTTGCCTGCAAATTTCATGATGTCCTTGTTTTTAATAGCTGAGTAGTCTTCCATTGTGTAAATGTACAACAGTTTCTTTATTCCTTGGTTGAGGAACATCTGAGTTGTTTCCAGTTTCTGGCTATTAAGAATAAACTGCTATAAACATAGTTGAGGAAATGTCTTTGTGATTTGGTGATACAATTTGGGGTATATGCCCAGGAGTGGTATAGCTGAGTCTTGAGGTAGAACTATTCCTAATTTTCTGAGAAACCCCTAGATTGATTTCCAAAGTGGTTGTACAGGTTTGCACTCCCACCAGCAATGGAGGAGTGTTCTTCTTTCTCCATATCCTTACGAGCATGTGCAGTCACTTGATCTTTTGATCTTAGTTAGCTATTCTGTAAGATAGAATCTGATTTGTTTTGATTTACATTTCTCTGATGACTAAGGACTTTAATCATTTCTTTCTTTTCTTTTCTTTTTTTGTGCTATGGGCTCTCTATTTTTTTAATTTCTTCAAGTTACATCTCAATCACAATCCCCTCCTTACTCCCCCCTCTGGTCCCAACCTCCCACCCTCTTCTCCCTTAACTCTCCCATCCACTTCCTTTTTTTTTAGGTTTAAGGCATATCTTCCCCTCCCCAAAACAGGTCCCCCTTTCAGTCCAACAAATAGCTCTTTCTCTTATAACAACATGTAAAATACAAAACAACAGAAATAATTAGGCCACAATTATGAGAATTATATAGTTTAGCATACATTCCCAATGTCCAGTCCATACATATTTGGCAACTGACTTTAACATTCTACTATCCAACCATCTCCATGAGTTTAAAGTTCTGTATCCAACTCAGCTTTCATACTAACTTGCATCACAATTTTAAAAACATCTTCTTAGATCCAGAACACCCTCTTATTTCCTAAACAACTAAAAAATTAACTACGAGACTCTAGCTATCTAGTCTTCAACCACATCAGAGACCTGAGAGGGATAAATATATCTGATTATACTGGAAGTGAAGGGCCAGCAGCTTCCAAAACTGAGAAATGACATACCAGTGGCTGCCTGGACAGTTTCCAATTTCTCTCCACACATCACAGCATCAATCTTCAGCCTTTTAGCCCCGTTTCTCTCACAGACATTGATTGTAAAGCAGGAATTATGAAGGACTTGCTTAACCTGTCTTGGCAGAGCTAGGCTGTCGATTTACCTGCTTCCAAATTTTGTCCTTTTTGGACAGCATTATGTCTACATTTGAAGCAAGGGGTTTTTCTTGCCAAGAGATAATCTTGCCACTAATTCAACAATCCCCAATTGGAGATTCTTTGATGCTTATCTTCTACTTGGAGTAGAATAGGGGTTGCTGTCAGGAGCTGACATGTCTCAATATAAAAAAAATCTTAAGTTAAGAAAACATCTTTGAATGCCATATTCTGCAGATGTCTTGAGGTTTTGAAGACCACCTATCTATCTCCTTATATTTGGATAAGCAAATGTTGCTTGTCTCTTAGCAACTTGATTTCTGATTAACTTAGAAGATAACTGTGATGGACTGCCCTAGTACCTAACAAAGTGACATGCTTGAATGACCATTAGTTTGCATTTCTTAATTATCCTAAACAGTTTATGACAATTGCTAACAAAAGACAAAAGCTTCGCATTTCATTTTTAAGTGTTACCTAGGTACAATACCTTAAAAAGATACCTTAACCTTAATTTTGTATCAATATACAAAGATCAATACCAATATGGCCAAATATCTTAATTTTGCATCTATATACAAAGATCAACACCAATTTAGCCAAATATAATCTTACTTTTGTATTAATATAGAAAGGTATAAGAGCATATTCAATAATCTGTCCTTTTTTTCTTTTTCATTTCTGTATTATTTCTATATCCCATTTTTTTCTCTAGTCTTTTCACCCATACATAGGAGAGAAAGAAGGATACAGAAAAGAAAAAGAGAGAAGTGCCTGGTCTAACCTCCAAAACCTATTTAACAAGACCATTCAACAGCATGTAATCTCTCCCCCTAAATAACAAGAAGTATCTATAACCCATCAAATGACCAAAAGGAG
This sequence comes from Lophiomys imhausi, assembly GCA_907164525.1. Taxonomy (NCBI): domain Eukaryota; kingdom Metazoa; phylum Chordata; class Mammalia; order Rodentia; family Muridae; genus Lophiomys; species Lophiomys imhausi. The sequence continues at coordinate 5,885,958 of CAJQZJ010000309.1, read as the reverse complement.
GGAATCACCCACCCCACCTTCTGGAGATGGGATGTCGCTCTCTTAAAATGACTTCCTGCTGATTTGGGATGAAGTAAACCAGTTTGGGGCCCTGTCGCGTCCCTCTCGACCAGCAAGAACGACGCAACTCGCAAAAGCTCTTCTCAAGCAGTTTATTCAGGTCCCTTGAAAACAGTCTTCCAAATGCCTGGACAGACCCAACCCTCAGGCTAAATACTATATGAACAGCCAATCAAGTAAAGCCACGTGGTGCTATCTTAGAGGCCCACGTATGCGGAAGCAAGCCAGATCAGCAGTCCCAACCAAACATGGACCTGTTCACCACCGAGAGCGCTCACCATCGGGCTGGTGGAAGGCGGAAACTGGCGCCATCTTTAGGGCGCGGCGCATCGCAGCTCTCTACAGTTCCCCCTTTTTTTTTCTTCTAAAGATGGTAGAAGTCCCTGGAAAGGCTTCGTAATCCCCCTATCTGGGGATCTCACGGTGGGCCTGAGCCTGTAGGAGGGCGGTGCTCAAACTCTTACCTGTCTCTGGGTCAGCCTCCCCACTCGGGACTGCCCTGTCTTAGGTGGCCGAGACTTACCCGTCTACTCCGTCATTGACTTGCCAGACCCTAATATCCGTGGAACGAATACCTCAGTGGGCAGGGACTATGCTCAGTGAAGATTTAAGGCTTCATGGCAGCGAGCCATGCCTGAGGGGACTGGCCTGCCTCAATGGCGACAAGGGCCTGTATAATCATGGCTGCATTACGCTTTTGTGTGGCTCTCATTTTGTAGATGCACCATAGGCAAACCAGAGAGGCTAGTATCATCAGTATCGCCAAAGAGCCTACGCCCGCCCACTCCTTAAGATGATCCATAGCCGTCTGTATCCAGGAAGTCAAACCAGTGGCCAGGCTCAGATCCACCCGAGTGGAGTTGATGTGGACGATTGTCGCTCTCAGCTCTCTCATCTTATTTTCAAATTCAGCCAACCAATCCTGTAAGAGGAACTTTGACAATTGTCTAGACAAATTAGCAGCCTTTGTAAAATTTTGATACTGCACGGAAGTAACACACAAACCTTGCATTTTCCACTCACACCCCAATTGTGCTAGTTGCCAAAGAGAATCAATCTGTTCTTGTATTAAATCTATGCGTTGATTAACTATCATAAGGCCTCCTTTGAGATGAGAATTCATAGAGGTCTGAGTATCCAATGCCTGTGCCACAGTGGCTGAGATGTTATTCAGGGCATTGGCAGTCTGTATAGAACTAGACAAGGCAATAGCTGAGGCAGTAGCCCCCACAGCAGCAACAGTGATGGCAGTAACAATAGCTGCAGTGATGCCAAAATCTCTTTTAAGCCTGAATAGCATCATGGTATTAGGAGCCTCTACAGGAACTGGTACATATCGAGGCATTCTAGTCACCACAGCCACAGGAAAGGCCGTGGCATTCCAGCATAGGGCATAAAAACATGTGCCCGGAGTGCATACTAACTTTTCTTCACCCAAGGATGCACTCCCATTACTTACAATCCACAGAAAAGGAGGCCAGTGACACACTGGTGAGGCTGAAAAGGTCTTGTTGCGGTAAGAATGAAACGAAGAATTCCAAGTACCAGAGCCACTACCACTAGAAAAATCCAGATTGGTAGTGGACCCTAGGGAAAAACTACCTCTTTGATAAATTCCTCCTCCAAGCATAAGTATAGGTCCCAAATCCATATAGCTACCATTTGCTCCACACAAAAGCCATAAATCAAAAGGATTGGTGGCAGTCTGTTGAGGATCCCTAGTAGATATATCAAGCATCTGATCTTTGATATGCATGTAAAGGACATTGTAATGACCCCATGCCCAGTAGCCAACCAGGCTTGTGCCATACCCGTCCGGTATCTTTTTCTCAGAGATGGGATACTAGGATACCAACCCATATGCAATCAAACATGCCCTTCTTGAAGTCGCTAGAAGCTGACCCCAAGTGCAGTGCTTAGCCTCGCATCCTGAGCGTGATGATAGCTTAGTCCTTTAGGACAGTCAACCAAGCTTGTGGCTGTCTAGCCTCCAAGGCAGCAAAGGCTTGCACCAGCATGGCATTACTTCTCCTCTGTGAAATCCTCATCTTACAGATACACCATAGGGCAATGAAACTGACTAGGAAGAGCATGCCTCCTAGGGCACCCATTCCCGCCCATTCCTTCAGATGATTCATGGCTCGGAGGATCCATGTTGACAGTCCTTCAGCAACAGAGACATCAACCCGGGTGGAATTCACATGCACGATGGCAGTTCTCAGATTCTGCATCAGCTTATCAAACTCGCCAGACCAATTTCCTGTAAGATACTGAGAGAGTTGCTTAGACAAATTTGCAGCTACAGTATAATTTTGATATGGCACAGAGGTCACACACAAACCAGTCATTTTCCACTCACAGCCAATCTGGGCCACCTGCCACAATACATCCAAGGCCATGGCTACATTGGCTGACAAATTATTCAAGGTAGCGGCAGTCTGCACTGAGGCATCCAGGCTTCCAACCCCTTGTTCTTATAAGGGGTGATAGCTGCTTTACATTCCTTTGTACATTGCTCATACACAAGTTGTTTAATTAAGGGCATTGCCAAATCAGGGTCTCCAAATACCCTTCCAGCTGCTTCAACCATTATAGCCACGAAGTCTGAGAAAGGCTCCAGGGGATCCTGAATAACCTTGGTTAGATTGCCATTCACTTCCCCTTTGTTAGGCAATGATTTCCAAGCTCTGGTTGTGATTAAATTGATTTGCTCAAACACCTGAGCCGGATACCCAGTTTGTTGTTGAGCATATCGACCTTGCCCAAGAAGCATGTCCACATCCCAGGCTGGGTTTCCTGCTGCACGATTAGCAGCAGCTTGTTCATTAGCAAACTCAATCAAGAAAGCCTTCCAATGTAAATACTGCCCAGAGGACAGGCAGGCACGTGCCAAGCTCATCCAGTCACTAGGAGTCGTGCAATAACGACTAAGAGCTTCCACCTGAGCTACAGTGAAAGCAGCATTAATCCCATAAGTGCAGACAGACTCAGCGAGTGCTTTAATTACCTTAAAATCGAGAGGTTCATGATAACGATTTCCCCCTCCATCCTGAAAGACAGGGTAGTACAGCTCATGTCTCACTTCCCTCCAGACATTTGGACAGAATGACCGCCCACTAAGACCACTCGGAGGGGAAGTCTCATTATATGAAGGCGGCGCCAGCACAGGCGGCCCCGGACCTGAGGGCTCTATCCGGGTGCAGTCAGAACTCTTCCTCAAAGATGACTTCTCCATTTTCTTTGTTAACATTTTAAGTTCCTCTTTAGACTCTGAGCTATCCTCTTCCAAATTATCTTTCCCAGATTTGACCGAGCGCTCCTTTTTTAACTGTTCTAATGCCTTTTGTCCTTTTTCCACTGCCTTGCAATATCTCTGATCTCCTAAACAACTCCGAACAAGTCTCCAAATAGGCCATGCTCCTCCCTGCAATGTACTTTGCTCCGCTCCCAGGCAAAATCCAAGTCCCTGCCTAATTTGTCCCAGCAGGATACCATAAGATTCCCAGACACCGCAAACCACGGAGCCACGGAGTCGCATTCATTCAAAAATCTCTCTAGGGTAGACTTCTTAAGTTTCAAATTCCTAGCTAAAAGTAGCTCCTGAGGAGCCAGAAAAATTGGATGTGACTGAGACGATCCCATGATTAAAAATTTACTTTCGGTTCGCAATTTCCCGAGAAACTTTACCTTTTGTTCGCTATTTCCGTGAAACTTTACCTTTTGTTCGCTATTTCTGCGAAACTTTATTGTCCCAATTTATTCCGGGAACTTCCCAGTGCACTGCCCCTGACTGCAGGAGTTCTGAGTCTTTTCTGGTTCCCCGTACGAGCCACCACTTGTCGCGTCCCTCTCGACCAGCAAGAACGACGCAACTCGCAAAAGCTCTTCTTAAGCAGTTTATTCAGGTCCCTTGAAAACAGTCTTCCAAATGCCTGGACAGACCCAACCCACAGGCTAAATACTATATGAACAGCCAATCAAGTAAAGCCACGTGGTGCTATCTTAGAGGCCCACGTATGCGGAAGCAAGCCAGATCAGCTGTCCCAACCAAACATGGACCTGTTCACCACCGAGAGCGCTCACCATCGGGCTGGTGGAAGGCGGAAACTGGCACCATCTTTAGGGCGCAGCACGTCGCAGCTCTCTACAGGGCCCAAATAAGAATGGAAAAATGGTTAAGCATGTTAATAGAATCATTTGATGTTCAGTCCTTTTGTGCTTAGCTATTTAAATATCCTAAGAAGTTTGTAGACAGAAGCTGAACTTCAGGGCTTTACTGAATTTCTGGCTGGAACAGTCTGTGGAGCTGAATAATCTTAGTGATTTTGAGTTGTTGTGGTTGTAGACTTTTGAGGAAACAACTATTGAGGAAGTCTGCGAGGCTGGATCTTCTGGGCCACTTATCTTCTTTGGTGTCTGATCTGTTTTCTTCTGAGGTTTCAGTTGTTCAATTGTCCCTGGATTCTTTAGATGGATGCTTTAATTCTCCTGGAAAGATAAGAACAGATCCCTGCCCTAATCCTAACCCTGAAACACTACTTTTTTTTGGGATGGTGCAGGCAATATTTTTCCTGGAGCAAATTCGGTTTTTTGACAATATAAAAAGTGTATTTCAATTGAGATAAAAAAGAAAATTATTTTGATATTTTGGAACTAAACAAACCTTTAAGTGTATATATTGTGAGATCTCAAAGGACAATTTCAGGATGCCTTTTGTGAGTAGCATTTAAACTTAAATCCTTCCAAATTCTATGTGCCTGTCTCTGCATTCTAAGTATTGGGATCAAAGGCATGTAATTACCAATTTATGGGATTAAGATGTGCACCACCACCCCTGCATTGAAGTTTTCTCTATTTAGAGCTTGCTTTGTGTCATGCTAGCCTTGAACTCCGAGATCTTCAGGTTTCTGTCTCTAGTGTGTTGGGATTAAGGGTGTATCCTTCTCAAATGATGGGAATTAGGGTGTGCACCATCACCACCCTGTTCCTTCTAACTCTAGAATTTATAAGACAACTAATTATATAGTGATCCTCCTGTCTCTGCTGGAGTTAAAGGCATGAGCTAATGCTACACTTCTCATTTATTTTACCTTAACTCCAAATATTTTCAACTACTGGAGGTTTAGAAAAACAGGTTGAACTGTAGTAATCTTTAATTTATTTATAGCATTTTAAACCTCTTACCTGCTTTTTAATGCCAAGCCTCGAAAATATCCTTTATATCTTAAAAAAAAAAAACTTTTAAGCTGCTATCAAGTTTGTGTAAGCTATGTGGCAACCTGCAGTCTAACATTCCAATCTGAAATTAAGGGTATTTTTCCATTCATTCCAGTAAGGCAAGTATATTTTGGTAAATTATAGTTTGAAAATTTTATATTGTATTTTTATTACATTTTTAAGCTTATAACTGTTTTCTCAAAAAGTATTATTTTGTTTTTTCAAGTTACTTCTAGAACATAGTTTTCTTCCTCCTCCCCTCCTTGTCCCCCTCCCCTTCCTCCCCTCCATCCCTCCCTTATTATTCCTTTACTTGGTAGTCTTCTTTCCCTCAGATGAAGTGGGCCCTCATATATCATACTCTCTCAATTCTTCAGTCATATGAGGGCCAAGAGCTTCCACTTGTACTGGGGCTTGATATGGCTCATCATCTAGGGTAAGGTGTTCCACTAACCTGTAGCAGATTCCATGACTCACTGCTGGGTGAAATTTTTCCTAGGATAGATATGCTAGGTTCCTATCTATTTGGGCCTGTGGGTTATAGGATGGTTACCCTGTGATGTATTGTTAATATCCATTTATAAGGGAGTACATACCATGTTTATCTTTCTGGGACTGAGCCAGCTTTTATGATCAGCTTTTCTAGCTCCATCCATTTGGCTTCAAATTGCATGATTTCCTCGTTTCTGATAGCTGTGTAGTATTCCATTGTATAAATGGACCACAGGGTTTTTTAAAAAATTATTTTTATTTTTTTTCCGTTCTTCAGTTGAAGGACATCTGGGTTGTTTCCAGTTTCTGGCTATTACAAATAAAGCTGGAGCCGGGCAGTGGTGGCGCACACCTTTAATCCCAGCACTTGGGAGGCAGAGGCAGGCGGATCTTTGCGAGTTCGAGGCCAGCCTGGTCTACAAATTGAGTCCAGGACAGCCAGGGCTACACAGAGAAACCCTGTCTCGAAAAACCAAAAAAAAAAACAAACAAAAAAAAAAACAAAAACAAATAAAGCTGCTATGAACATTGTTGAGGCAATGTCCTTGTGGTTTCGTTTAGAATCTTTTGGAAATATGCCCAGGAGGGGTATGGCTGGGTCTTGAGGTAGAACTATTCACAATTATCTAAGATATCTCCAGATTGATTTCCAAAGTGGTTGTACAAGTTTGCACTCCCACCATTAATGGGGGAGTGTTCCTCTTTCTCCCCATCCTCGCCAGCATTTGCTATCACTTGAGTTTTTGATCTTAGCCATTCTGACGGATGTCAGATGGATTCTCAGAGTTGTTTTAAATTACATTTCCCTGATGACCAAAGATGTTGAACATTTCTTCAAGTGCCTCTTGGCCTTTAGAGGTTCCTCTTCTGTGAATTCTCAGTTTAGCTCTGTACCTCATTTTTTGATGGGGTTATTTGATTTTTTGGTGTTTAATTTCTTCAGTTCTTTATATATTTTGGATATTAGCCCTCTGTCGGATGTTGGGTTGGTGAAGATCCTTTCCCAGTCTGTAGACTCCCATTTTGTTATAAGGACAGTGTCCTTTGCCTTACAGAAACTTTTCAATTTCATAAGGCCCCATTTAGTGATTGTTTGTTTTAGTGCCTGAGCTATTGGTGTTCTGTTCAGAAAGTTGCTACCGGTAGCAATGAGTTCCAGACTTTTCCCCACTTTCTCTTCTATTAATGTTAGTGTGTTCAGATTTATGTTGAGGTCTTTGATCCACTTAGACTTAAGTTTTGTACAGGGTGATAATTATGGATATATTTGCATTCTTCTACATGTTGACATCCAGTTAGACCAGCACCATTTATTGAAGATGCTTTCCTTTTTCCATTGTATGGTTTTGGCTTCTTTGTCAAAAATTAAGTGACTGTAAGTGTATGTGTTTATATCTGGGTCTTCTATTCGATTCCATTGGTCAACTGGTCTGTTTCTATACCAGTACCATGCTGTTTTTTAAAAATTACTATTCCCTGAATATCTCTAGATGTCCTGGACTCGCTTTGTAGACCAGGCTGGCCTCGAACTCACAAAGATCCGCCTGCCTCTGCCTCCCAAGTGCTGGGATTAAAGGCGTGCGCCACCACCGCCCGGCTAAATTTTTTTTTTTGGTTTTTTGAGACAGGGTTTCTCTGTGTATCCTTGGCTGTCCTGGACTCGCTTTGTAGACCAGGCTGGCCTTGAACTCACAGAGATCCGCCTGCCTCTGCCTCCC